>APFE030428719.1:0-90117 GCA_000404065.3 Pinus taeda
ATATATATATATTCTTATGCAAAAATCATAATTTTATTCATATTAGTAAAATTACATGTTGTAGATGTTAAATCAGCATATGCTTTATCAAAACTTGTCCTGCCTGAAACAGGATCTAAAAAAATTATTGTCAATCTATGCTTTCCTACCTTTCTTTTTTTCCACTTTTTGCCAACCTTCATTGTTGGTCCTGGTTGTTACAATAGACATTTGTGCTTCATTTGTGGCAGCCGAGATTTCTTTTTTAAAATCCGAGCTTTCTGCGGAGTGTGCTCACTTTCTTCCTCCAATTTCTTGCCTTAGGATGTGATTCTCACTTTGTTGTTGTGGATTAGTTGTCTTTAGAACTATTGCAGATTCAATCATAGTTTCATCATTCTGTGGGTTATGTGGAATGCTTTTTTCGCTGAGTTCTGGATTATTTCCTGGATATTCTGCTTCTTGAAATATGTTGGTAGTTTTTGTGTTTTTTTCCTCTTCTATCAATGTGGTTGAAAACTGCCATCCTTTTGGCTTTGGTGGTTGTCTTCTTTTCCTATGTTTACTATTTTGTGGGCACACACTTTGTAGATGACCAGTTTGATGAAATATGCGGCATCTGAATGCAGTGCTTTCATAATCTAGTGGTTGGGCCCATTGCTATTAATTGTGGAGTAAGATGATGTGACCTCGTAATCCTTGACTGAGATCAACCTCCACAAAAATCATGGCAAGTGTATAGATATCCTTGGAAAGGCACTCATTGTCTACCTTTAAGAATTTTCCCAAGACATTGCCAATGCCTTCTAATACTCTGATGTGCCAAAAGTGAAGAGGTAGGTTGTATATCTTTACTCACACTCGCATTTTGGAAACCACCATGGTGTTTGGGTCAAATTATGGAAACCAAGATGTCATAAAAAGGCCAGCATTACCCGAGAACCATGGTCCCTCATTCAATGCATATTCCTTGTCATTTCTGTGTTGAATTTGACAATAAAAAACCCTTTTGAACAGAGGTGGATATTATAGTTTTCTGTCCATATGGAGTAAATCCATTGACGAAGGGCTTCCAATTTGGGCCAAAAACCATTAAACCTACATATCACTACTTTATATAAATAATTAGCATGTATTTCATTTACCTCGGGTATAGCAATTGTAAGTGCAGGGTTCTGAGTTGTCTGCTCAATAATGTAGGCACCAGAGGTTGTAGGTTGTTGTTCCATTTGTGCTTGAGATTCCATCTTCCCTTTTATTGCATATTTGAAGGAAATAGGTCATTTTGAGCTTGTACCAGAATAGCCTCCACGAAGTCTTTTACTAAGGAAGATGGTTGAGTGTTGCCTATGTCATATTCTTGTAGTTTGTGCTCCTCTTGCAATACTTTCCCTGTGTAGATCATGAGTTGTTTGAAGGGCGGAATTCCTATCCTATCTTGTATCCTTTATTTGGGTGGTTTTATCTCCTCCCATCTCCCTATCTTGATGCATATTATGTTCCTTTCCATAGATATGATAAATAGCATACTTTGTTTACCTTAGATCATTTCAGGATTAGATGCTTCAAGATCCAAAGTTGTGGTGTTTTCCTGTTCCTACACAATCGTCGCACCTCTTTGTTGCCTGGTCTGATCTATGATATGGGCCTATGATCCAGGGCATAAAGGAGCCTTTCTGTGAGCAAGTCTCCAGATCTGGGTTTGGTGTGGGCTGTTCTATTCTTTGACCACCAGATCTATTGAATGAGTGGTAGATATGAGGTTGATACCCAATTTCGGATCCCTTGTGGTTCCAGGAAGGACTCGATCTAGGGTATGGTATCGGATCCCCTAGAAATTGTTCAACTCCAGTGCCCTGAGGTCATTCATATAACAGTCTCTTCCCTTAAGGCCTGTATCAGCCTGATCTGCTCCATTAGTTGTGTGATCATCCTTTGATGCATTCTGTTTGTGTACAGCTCCTGATCTAGATCTGAGCATGTCCTCCAACGTGGGTGGAGTAGTTCGAGATTAGAGCTAGCAGGATTGGGAAACTAATTCCTCTGCAAATCTAAAGATGGGCTCTATTGGCACTTTTAGTAGATTTGGAGTGGATGAATTCCCGGTGCACGCTGCAGCAGCTGCATTTGCCAATGTCTTTGTTCCCTCTTCAACAATCTCATAAACACTTCTTCGCCTCCCAGATCTGAACTTCCATTTGAGTACAGCATGGCCTGATACAAGATTTTGAATAAAGTTCATAGAAGGCCAGACTGCCAGATTCAGTGTTGGGCTGCTAGATCTAGCATTGTGGAAGCAAGATCTAGCATTATGAGCGCCGAAAATCCATTGATCTTGGGACTAATACTGTGCAAAAAAGATGGCTGCAAAAACCTTACCTTCTCTTTCATGTGCACACCATCTCATGCACGTGCTTTTCTTGTCAGGCCACTCAGGTGGTTGTCTCTACATCCCATTGCCACCTCTCAAGCTTTTGTTCTGCCTTATGCCTGCCCCAATGGATTCTTTGTCCTCAACGGTATGGATATATCTGTATATCACCAGAGGGTTCGTGCCATGGGCTATTCTACGAGAGGCTCAAGTGTCATGGGGCCATTGAATCCTCTTTTGCTCAATGGCTCCCTTACCTTGTGGCCTGTGAGCAGGCCTGTTGATGCACATGTGATCCTCGGTGCTGCTATTGGAATCCCTAGAAAGCTCTCTTGTTTGAAGTTCCTGCAGTCCATCTATATATATATAATATGATATATATATATATATAATATATATATATATATATATATATATATTATACATATATATTATAGATTTATCAATGTTATTAATTAGTTTTAAGTTATATATATAATTTAAATTATGTTATTTAAATTAGTTTTTAGTTTTTTATTTTTGGGGAATAGTTGAACAGACGATTGTTAGTTTCATATTTGCATGATATGAGGGTTGAGTTTCCAAATGCTCCAAGGTTTGAAACATAATTATTAATTAGAAAATACTATTCTTTAAATTATAGTTAGAGAATTAACATATGATGAAAATAATTTAAATAGAAAACTTGGAAGCATTAACCAAAGCTACAATCACTGTTTCAATTATTTTCTAGAGATTCCTTTTTGTGTTTCCATTTAATTTTAAAAAATATTCTTATTTCCAAAGGCTTCTTATGTCAATTTCAGGTGGATGAGGATCTGTTTCCTTATTTATTTATTTATTGAGGACCTAGATTGGTTCTTAAGGGAATATGCTTCGTATTAATGTTTATCAACAATTGTAGTGTATTAAAGAGTTTTTTAGGTTGCATTGACTTTTAATAAATTTAAAAATTATATTCATGTCACATGGCTCCCACCCACCAATTTCGTAGAGCTCATAATTGTTTATAACATTCATTTATATATAAGAAAATTTTATTTAGAAAAACAGTCCATAACTTTTAATAAATTAAAAAAATTAGAATCGTGCCAAGTGGTTTCCCACCAACCAATTTCGAAGGGACTTGAGATTATTCCAATTCTAATAAGTTCCTCCATGATAAGTTCCTCATTATTATTTAGAACATTCGTTTATTATTCCTTTTTTTCTTAAGTTAAAGTTGGTCTTTTATGCATGGTTAATCTGGTAAATCTGTGCACTAGTAAGGCATTCTTAATTTTGCAATAGTTTTTTTGGTTATATTTATGAAGCCTTCAGCTATATCAACCACATTAATATTTTTAATGTGCTGGTATATATATGAAATTTAGATGGAAGGAGGTTTGTTGAATTTTTTTTAATTGAGGGCCTAGATTGATTCTCAAGGGAATATGCTCAGTATATGCTTCTTCTTAATGTTTATCAATGACTGTGGTGTATTATAGAGTTCGGCCACATGGCTACCCACACACCAATTTCCTAGGGAGTTCACATTATTCCAATTCTAATAAGTTCCTCCATGTTGATATTATTCCAATTCTAATAACTTCCTCATGATTATTTATAACATTCATTTGTATATAAGAAAAATTTATTTAACAAAATGGTCCATTACTTTAATAATTAAAATAAAAATAAAAATCATGCCACGTGCCTCCGAACCCACCAATGAGCCACCCACCAATTTCGTAGGGATTTGAGTTTATTCCAATTGTAACAAGTTCGTCCAAGATAGGTTCCTCATTATTATTTATAACACTCATTTATATATAATCAGATTTTATTGAGCAAAATGGTCTATTACTTTTAATAAATTAAAAAAATAGATTCGTGGCTCCCCACCAACCAATTTTGTAAGGATTTGAGATTATTACAATTCTAATAAGTTCCTTCATGATAAGTTCCTCATTATTATTTATAACATTTATTTATATATAATCAAATATATAACAAGGTATTTTCCTATGTATTCACTATGGCCCAAATAAAGTATTTGAAATGCTTAAAAACGTTTTAACCATGAAAATTTATTTCTTTTCATTGTACATATTAGTCGACATTAAAATATTTTACTTAATATGGCATTGAAATATTTTACTTATGAAGTACATTGTTTATATTAATAAGTTCCATAATAAGTTCCTCCATGATTAATAAATTATGAAATTTAGAAACTATGGTTGATGTTTTGAAATGTATTTTTATTTTTAAAATTTGAAATCCATTTTATTGTAAATTAATTATAAGTAAAATAGATGAAGTAAAAATCTAAAAATGTTTTTTTCTTAAATGTGGTTAATAAAGGCTTATAGGTCCATATCAAGAACATATATCAATTATCAATAATATTAAGAATTAATATCAATAATGGTATTATCAATAATATTAATAGAAATATAAGAACCATATTAATAATAATGAATATGATATTATTACTATTATATTAAATAATTATAATAAGAATAAATAAATAAAGATAATAACAATAATTATATTAATAATCATTTAACAAATAATAATGAAGTAATCGTGAAATAAATATTTAATAAAAATAAAGCAACAATTTAAATGTGGTTGATACGAAATTCAACTTTAAACACTCTACGAAAACATAATTATTAAATGACAGCCTATTTTAAAACACATCGAGAATGATGAGAAAAGTTGCACCAATTCAAATCAACAAGATAATGATTGTGACCATTCATGTTTTCGAACCAATCCCTTCTCGCATTGTGATGCATTTTGGCATAACATTGGAAAGAAAAAGGTGGTGAAATATGCAAACTATATATTTGTTTCACTCTTGATATAGCTATAAATGTCAGACCCTGCCTCTCTTTGTCTCCAATATCTATAGTGGCTCGTTGCAAGGGAATAATATTAAACCCAAGGAATAAATATTAGAAACCCAAGGTATAAAAACCTTAAGATAAATTTTATAAGCCATAAAATAAACATGGTCAACAATGATTCAAGATCAGTAATTTTCATACTGAGATGATGTTTATTACAATGTGACGTTGGACCATGGTTGGCCATGGTTTATTTTCATATTGAGATAATATTTGACACATTGTGACATTGGACCATCGTTAACCATGGATGACCATGATTGTCAACCCAAGTTATTTATATTAAACCCAAGGATTAATATTATAAATGCAAGGTATATAAACCCTAAGGGGATTGATAATATAAACCTAAGGGATTAATAAACCCAAGGGATTAATATGAAAATTTGAACTGATTAGAAACCCAATGGATTGATAGTGTAAACCCAAAGGAATAATACTAAACCTAAGGGATTAATATTATAAACCCAAGGTATACAAACCCTAAGATAAATGTTATAAAGCCAAGGGAATAATATTAAACCCAATTCATATTTATTATAAACCAAAGGAATATAAACCCTAAGATAAATATGTAACAATGCAACGTTGGAATATAGTTGACCATGATTGATCTTCATATTGAGACAGTGTTTGTCACAATGCAATGTTGCATAAGGGTTGACCATCATTGACCATGGTTGATCTCCATATTAAGACAATATTTGTCATAATGTGACATTGGACCGTGGTTGACCATGGATGACCATCTTTGTGACAATGTGACATTAGATCAAGAGATATTATTTGTCTCAATGTGACCATAATTGAACCCAAAGGTATTATAAACCCAAGAGATTAATATTATAAATGTAAGGTATATAAACCCTAAAGGGATTGATATTATAAACCCAAGGTAATAATAAACCCAAGGGATTATAAATCGAAGGGAACAATTGTTTTTTTTTGTAAGCTTAGGTAGGACACTCTCATTTTTGAGTTTTTACATGTTCGTTATTCACCCATTTCTAGAGAGGGTAGCAGAAGAATCAAACCAAAGATCTCAAGTTTGGTGAGACTTCATTTCCGTGATCATTACCACTTGATCTACCCCTTGCAAACAACCAAGGGAATAATTGTAAACCCAACGGATAAATATTAATAAACCAAGGAAAATAAAACCTAAGATAAATATTATAAACCCTAACATAAACATTTGTCACAATGCGATGTTGGGATATGGTTGACCATGATTGATTTTCATATTGAGAAAGCTAAACCCTAAAATAAACATGGTTGACCATGGTTGATCATTGTTGATTTTCATATTGAGACAATCTTTGGAGCATTGTGACATTGGACAATCGTTGACCATGGATTACCATGATTGTAAACCAAAGGGATTTATATTAAACCCTAGGAATAATAATAAAACCCTATGAATAATACTATACCCTAGGAATATGAACAAAATAAGCCTAAAGGATTAATTCAAAAACCCAAAGGTATTATAAACCCAAGGGAATAATATTAAACCCAAGGGATTAATATAATAAATGCAAGATATATAAACCCTAAAGGGATGATATTATAAACTCAAAGGAATAATACTAAAAACCCAAGGGATTAATACTAAGAACCCAACGGATTGATAATATAAACCCAACAAAATAATATTAAACCCAATGGTTTAATATTATAAATCTAAGTTATATAAACCCCAAGATAAATATTTTAAACCCAAGGAATAATATTAAACCCAAGGGATAAATATTATAAACCTTAGTAATATAAATCCTAATATAAATATTTGTCACAATTTGATGTTGGAATATGGTTGATCATAATTTATTTTCATATTGAGACAACATTTTTCATAATGCAATGTTGGACAATGGCTGACCATCATTGGCCATGGTTGATGTCCATACTGAGACTATTTATCACAATGCACATTGTACCATGGTTGACCATGGATGACCATTGTTGTGGCAATGTGACATTGGACCAAGAGATAGTCTTTGTCACAATGTGACCATGGTTGACCATGATTGAACCCAACGGTATTATCAACACAAGGGAAAAACATTAAAACCAAGGGATTCATATTATAAATTCAATGTATACAAACCCTAAAGGGATTGATATTATAAACTCAAGGGATTAATACTAAAAACCCAAGGGATTAAAAACCCAACAAATTGATAATATAAACTAGAGGGAATAATATTAAACCCAAGCTATATAAACCCTTAGATAAATATTATAAACCCAAGGGAATAATAATAAAATCAAGGGATAAATATTATAAAACCAAGGAATATAAACCCTAGGATAAATATTAGAAATCCTAAGATAAATATTTCTCACAATGCGACACTGGAATATGGTTGACCATGATTGATTTTCATATTGAGACAACATTTGTCACAATCTGATGTTGGAAAATGGTTGACCATGGTTGATTTCCATATTGGTACAATTTATGTCAAAATGTGATGTTATAACATGGTTGACCATAGTTGTGATAATGTGACATTGGACCAAGAGACAGTCTTTGTCACAATGTGACCATGGTTTACCATGGTTATTGACTAGTTTTGGCAATGATTGACCATGGTTATTGACTATTTTTGCCCATTATTGACCATGTCTAACCATGGTTGAGACAACCTTTATCACAATGTGACATTGGAACATGGTTTACCAAGTTTTATTTTCATATTGAGACAATGTTTGTCACAATGTGATATTGGTTAATTTTCATATTGAGAAAATCTTTATCACAATGTGACATTGGACCATTGTTGACCATGATTATAAACAAAATGGATTTATATTAAATCTAAATATTAAATATTGATGATGATGATGGTTAACGTCCATTGAGACCAAACTTTGGTCTATTGGACCTAAAGAAATGAATTACTTAATATTGATATAAACCCTATGAATAATATTATGCCATAGGAATATGAAACCTTAGATTAGTAAACCCTATAAATTATTCTTTTATATTTTTTTTAAAAAAAATCCAATATAGCGCAAAAACAGTTAAAGAAAATGAATAATAGTTAATGAATTTTCAAAACAAAAAATTCATATAAATGAAAATGAAAGCGAAAATAAGAGTTTATAAAATCATTAAATTCCATTTTACTATAATATCATTTGAATATATTAATATTTTTAAAGATATAACATGTGAAACATTACTGATGGAATTTTAAATCTATAAATTTACAATTATCTAATGTATGATATATTTCAAAATTTGATCGTAAAAAAAAACAACTAATTTTATATTTTTACTTCATCTATGTTACTATAAGGAAAATTACAATATAATGCATTTCAAATTTTAAAAATAAAATACATTTCAAAACATGAACCATAATTTTAAAATTTCTAAATTTATTAATCATGGAGGATCTTATCATTGAACTTATTAATATAAACAATTTACTTCATAAGTAAAATACTTCAATGGCATATTAAGTAAAATATTTTAATTTCAACTAATATTTATAGTGAAGATAAATAAATTTTCATGGTTAAAACATTTTTAAGCATTTCAAGTAATGTTATTATTTTATATTTGGGCAATATTAGAATTGGAATAATCTCAAATCCCTAGGAAATTGGTGGGTGGGGAACCATGTGGCACGAATATAATTTTTTAAATTGTTAAAAGTAATGGACCATTTTGCTAAATAAAATTTTCTTATATATAAATGAATTGTTATAAATATTTAATGAGGAATTATTAGAATTGGGAATAATATCCAAACATGGAGGAACTTTATTTAGAATTGATTTATCTCAAATCACTAGGAAATTGTGGGTGGGAGCCGCATACCACGGAATTCTTAATTTTTTTTTAAATTTATTAAAAGTAATGGACCATTTTTCCTAAATAAAATTTTCTTATATTATAAATGAATGTTATGATACTAAACCAAATGGAATAATATTAAACCTAAGGGATTAATATTATAAACGCAAGATATATAAACCCTAAAGGGATTGATATTATAAACCCAAGGGATTAAAACCTAATGGATTGATAATATAAACCCGACAGAATATTATTAAACCCAATGGACTAATATTATAAGTGGAAGGTATATAAACCCTAAGATAAATATTATAAACCCAAGGGATAAATATTATAAACCTAAGTAATATAAACCCTAAGATAAATATTTGTCAGAATGTGATGTTGGAATATGGTTGAGTGTGATTGATTTTAATTTTCATATTGAAATAATGTTTGTCACACTGCAATGCTAAACAATGGCTGACCATCGTTGACCATGGTTGATCTCCATATTGAGACAATATTTGTCAAAATGCAACCTTGGACCCTGGTTTACCATGGATGACAATGGTTGTGACAATGTGATATTAGACCAAGAGATAGTCTTTGGCACAATGTGGCCATGGTTAACCATGGTTTACCATGATTAAAACCCAAAGGTATTATAAAACCAAGATAATAAGATTAAACCCATGGGAATAATATTATAATGCAAGGTATATAAACTGTAAAGGGATTGATATTATAAACCCAAGAGAAAAACAAACCCAATGGAGTAATACAAAATACCTAAGGGGTTAAAAACCCAACAGACCAATAATATAAACCAAAGGGAATAATATTTAACCCAAATTATTAACATTATAAAGCCAAGGTATATAAACCCTAATATAAATATAATAAACCAAAGGTAATAATAAACCCAAAGGAATATAAACCAAAGGGAATACTATTAAATGAAAGGGATAAATATTATAAACCCAAGGAACATAAACCCTAAGATAAATATTTGTCACAATGCGATGTTGGAATATTGTTTACCATAATTTATTTTCATATCGAGAGAATGTTTTTCCAAAGAAATGTTGGACAATGGTTGACCATGGTTGACCATGGTTGATCTCCATATTGAGAAAATTTGTGTCCTAATACGACCTTGGATCATTGTTGACCATGTATTACCATGGCTGTGAGAATATGACATTGGACCAACAGACAATCTTTCTCACCATGTGACAATAGTTGACCATGGTTATTGACTATGGCTGACCATGATCAACCATGTTTGAGCATGGTTGAGACAACCTTTGTCCCAATGCAATGTTGGAACATGGTTAACCATGATTGGTTTTCATATTGAGACAATACTTGTCACAATGTGACATTGGTTGATTTTAATATTGAGAAAATCTTTATCACAATTATGACCTTGGAGCATGGTTGACCATTATTATAAACAATGGATTTATATTAAACCTAAATATTAATATTAAAACCCCTATGAATAATATTATACCCTAGGAATATGATGCCTTAGATTAATAAACCCTATAAATTATTATTTTATAATTTTTTAAAGAAAAAAAAGTTCGAAATATAGTGCTAATCTTAAAACAAATGAATAATAGATAATTAATTTTTTCAGAAAAAATCACATAAAATAACTGAAACAAAATAAGAATTTGTAAATTCATAAATTCATCTACTATAATCTCATTTGAATATATTAAATTTTAAGAAAATATAACATCTAAAACATTATTGATGTAATTTTAAACCTATAAATTTACAAAGGTTTAATGTATGATATATTTCAAAAGTTGATAATTAAAAAAAACAATTTTATATTTTTAGTTCAAATATTTTATTTATAATCAATTTACAATGTAATTCATTTCAAATTTTAAAAATAAAAATGCGTTTCAAAATATCAATCATAATTTCTAAATTTCATAATTTACTAATGCTAAACTTATTAATATAAACAAATTAATTCATAAGTAAAATATTTCACTGCCATATTAAGAAAAATATTTCAATGTCAACTAATATGTACAATGAAGGTAAATAAATTTTCATGGTTAAAACATTTTTAAGTATTTCACGTAATGTTATCATTTTATATTTGGGTTATATTGGAATTGGAATAATCTGAAATCTCTAGGAAATCTTTGGGTGGGGAGCCAGATAGCACAAATCTAATTTTTTAAATTTATTAAAAGCAATGCACCATTTTGCTAAATAAAATTTTCTTATATAAAAATGAATGTTATAAATAATAATGAGAAACTTACTAGAATTAGAATACTCTGAACATGGTGGACCTTATTAGAATTGGAATAATCTCAACATGGAGGAACTTATTAGAATTATAATAATCTCAAATGCCTAGGAAATTAGTGGGTGGGTAGCCACGTGACACGAATATAATTTTTGAAATTGATTAAATGTAATGGACCATTTTGCTAAATAAAATTTGCTTATATATAAATTAATGTTATAAATAATAACAAGGAACTTATTAGAATTGGAATAATCTCAAATCGCCAGGAAATTGGTGGGTGGGCAGCCACTAGCATGAATTTAATTTATTAAATTTATTAAAAGTAATGGAACATTTTGCTAAATAAAAAATTTTCTTATTATATAAATGAATGTTATAAATAAATAATGGATGAACTTACTAGGAATAGAATAATGTCACATGGAGGCAACTTATTTAGCAATTGGAATAATCTCAAATCATAAAGAAACTAATTGGGGGGAGCACGTGGCACAAATATAATTTTTTAAATTTATTAAAAGTAATGGATCATTTTGATAAATAATTTTATCTTGCATATAAACTAATATTATAAATAATAATGAGGAATTTATTAGAATTGGAATAATCTCAACATGGAGGAACTTATTAGAATTGGAATAATCTCAAATCCCTAGGAAATTGCTGGGTGGGGAGCCAGATGACACGAATCTAATTTTTTAAATTTATTAAAAGTCAATTTAACCTATGAGTAAATTGGTGGGTGGGAAGCCACATGTCATGAATCTAATTTTTTAAATCTATTAAAAGCTAATGCAACCTAACAAACTCTGTAACACACTACAATGGCTTGATAAACATTAAGAAGAAGCATATGTTGAACATATTCTCTTGAGAATCAATCTGGGCCCCCAATTAAAAAAAATAAAAAAAACTCAACAAACCTCCTTCCATCTAAAGTTCATATGTATACAACCACATTAAAAATATTAATGTGGTTGATATAGACAAAGGATTCATAAATATAACAAAAGAAACTATTGCAACAAGAAGGTTGCCTTACCAACGCACAAATTTACATAATTAACCATGTATAAAAAGGTTATGTGTCAAATTTAACTTGAGAAAAGAAAGGAATTACATATCTTATTGTAAATTGGACCATTTTGCTAAAAAAAAATGTACTTATATATAAATAATAATCAAGAACTTATCACGGAGGAACATATTAGAATTAGAATAATCTCAATCCCTAGGAATTAGTGGGTAGAGAGCTACTTGGTAAGAATCTAATTTTTTTAATTTATTAAAAGTAGTGCACCATTTTACCAAATAAAATTTCCTTATATAAATGAATGTTATAAACAATAATCACGAATTTATCATGGAAGAGGTAAATAGAATTGGAATAATTTCAAATCCCTAGGAAATTGGTGGGTGTAGAGGAATTGGAATAATTTCAAATCCCTAGGAAATTGGTGGGCGTAGAGTGGCTTTGCATGAATATAATTTTTTAAATTTATTAAATGTCAATGCAACCTAAAAAACTGTGGAACTCACTACAAACTCTTGATAAGTATTCAAACTAAATGTACACTAAACATACTTCGTTGAGAATCAATCTAAATCGTTAATTAAATAAAACAAAACAAATTTAACAAATCCTCATCCACCTTATATTTAAATTGGTAAAAAACAAAAAAAAATTACAAATATAAATGGTAAAGATTTAACCACCTTCGTCATTAAAGCTGCGCTGATACTGGAATTTAAGGTCACCACTAAAAGATTTTAGCGAAAAAGCCATAGAGTAGCAATAAGGTGCCACAACGTGTAGAAACTCGAATCCGGGAATTCGAAATGGTTTAATTTTCATTTAAAACATGGGAAGTGAAGTTATTTTCTACGTCACGGAGCTAAATGGTGGCACCAATTTGCGAAACAAAGAAATATAGTGTCCACCTTTATTTTCAGAACACCTGATATCGTTGTTTCACAGTTGATTACACATGGATTTCACATGTGCAATCGCATAAAAGTCATTGTCCATCACATTTGATCCTACAAGGATTTAACGGGTGAAAATGCATAAAATTCATTGTATTACGAATGTAGCTTTATCAAGTTTAATAGAGGAGATTTGCCAACAGTCGCCTCAACGAATAGTGGCACGTGATGCCTGTATTTTAGGGACGGACGCTGGTCACATTGGTCCAACTACATATACTTGTCAAGTATGGCCGAAACATATGTTGTTTATTGGTTGTTGACATTCGCAACCAAATTTTTTTATTATAAATTATAAACCATATTAAATACTATAATCCTATTAAATTATATTAGTTATAAATATAATTACTATTTTTTATTTTAAATTTACAACCATCTTAAATACTATAAAATCATATTATATAATCTTAATTAAATATAGTTACTATTTTTATTCTTAAAATGAGTATTAATTTTAAGGTTTTTATTTAGTTTTTCAGAATGTGTGGATGGTTAGAATGGTTGAATTCTGGCAACAAAAATTTTAAGAATTTCAAGGGCCAATGTTTGAATCATTGTTTTTGATGTGAAATGGAGTATCACCATCAAAAACCTCCGTAAAGCACCAAAATATTATACCCTCCTAGGAATATTAATGCTTAGATTTAATAAACCCTATAATTATTATTTTATAGTTTTTTTAATGAAAAAAACCAAAAATATAGGTTAAAATCAGTTAAAGCAATAAAAATAGATGAATAATGATAATGATTTTTCAAGATAACTTCATATAAAAAGAATGAGCATAATAAGAACTTTTGTTAAATTCATAATTCATTTACTATAATTTTCATTTGAATATTCATTTTTTTTTTTTTTTATAACATGTGAATATCAATTTCTTAAAAATTATAACATGTGAACACTATTGATGGAATTTTAAATCTATAAATTTATAATTTTAAAAAAACCGCCTCATATCTTGGTTGTAGAGGATAAAAACTCTTCAATACTTCCGTTTTCTTTTATCAAAACCCGAGATCCTTAAAGATTAAGTAAAATCAATGTTCATAATAATATTTTTGTTGCAATAATGTAACACCCAATGATGCACCAACATTTATTTATTACATTAAATTTTATTTTGCTTAACCTGGATTGTTAAAGAATTAAGGCTGATAAGACAAAACATATTTTGTTAATTACTAATTAATAGAATTTGGTCAGTTTGTAAAATAACCAAAAGAATCAGTTAAATAACTCCTAGAATAGTTACAAGTAGTTGCCCATCTTTTCCCTCAAAAAGGGAAATGACTGAACCCTCGTGGGTTGGTAAAAGGAGAGCAAGGACTATGTTGTTGATAGCCTCCTTGAGTTAGATGAATAAGCCAGTGGGAAAATATCGTGAATAACAGTCAAAGTGTATGAGACTTGAGGCTAGATAATAGTCCTCATGGCCAAGGTACTAGACTTCCCTTATTCACTGTCAGGAGTTGGAAGAGATTGCAGGGGGATCCTGGGCATAATTGCCAGATCCCTAGCTGGGCGGTGAGACCTTTCAGATAGAGGAAATACGTGCACATTTATAATCATAGCACAAAAATAGATAAGTAGTGTTTCTTTACTTGGTAATCACTAGTGGGAAAATATTATTGGTTTTATTATTATATAATGAATAGTTAACATGCTGATTAATTACTAGTAAGACTCTGTCATCTGATATTAATCAGGATATTCTGTCTTTCATTGCATTTCTAGCACATTCAGGCATTGCTGACATCGAGACATAAAAAGAAGTAACGATAATAGTTAACCTCCATCCGCTTCATAATAAAAATGCATCATCTATTTAAAGAGAAAAATGAAAAAAATTACAGTGGAAGACCATATATCCGTTTAACCTTTCTAAATACATATTGTCTTGCCGAAGTTTAAAAATGTACTTGTAAGTAGAATAGTAACACACATTATAGTATCATGATCGTTCTGTAGAAATTAATAAAGTACTATTTTGATTAACCTCATTAGGCAAACATTGAAAAAATGTCAGAGACTGTGAAATCTCCCTCAAAAGACATTATCCTAGCATTATCTATTTGAAGTTACTAGAGCTCTAACCAGAGCTGTGCAATAAATACATTAATCCACATGGGCTCGTATGGATCTCAGTCGAGTTCTAAAGGAACCCCCGTGAGCCAACCACTCAAGTGAAGCTTTATCAAATTAGAAGGATGGAAATCCTTAACTTTAGCACAGAAACAAAAATAGGAAAATCTAAACTATACTTGTCCGACAATGAACAACATAAAACCCAATACATGATTACAAGCGACCAACCCAAAAATAGAGAAAACCCTGACGATGAGTCCTCATAAAAAGACACAAAGGGAATATGGAACCGGATAAACAATAGTTATATATATGTAAACCATCAATAAAACCCATAACAATGGTATTGCAAAAAAATTAGTATCATACTTATGAAAGGGTTCAACCATTGCCCATAATTTACAACAGCTACAATTGTAATTTCAATGAGAGTTGTAGCATCCCAGCCAGTGAAAACCCATGACTTAACACAAGGAAATAAATAATCGCTCAGCTAATTGAGGTTGAGTTTTGTTGCCTGGATAACAAATCTTCTGACAAGCTAGAGGAATGACCAATGTGAAATTGAAGATAGAAATTATTGTGAGAGAGCCATCTCGCTCCGAAAGACACTTATGGATACATATATTGTAGCCAGAATGTACTTGCAATCAATAAAATGCCAAAGATTAAACCCTAATCAACAGAACACATTAGAAATTATGAGATGAAGGATTAGCCAAGTACATGTTATTTCTTCACCTAATTTATAGAATTCCTATGAAGTGGAGAGGGATGCAAGTGGATATTCTATGGGAGTAGTCTTCACGCAAGGAGGTGATATGATGTTCTATCATTCAAAATTATTTCATGGAAAGGACACCATTATTGAAAGTAATCACCACTAATGACAACATGTATAGTTCTATAGTAAGCTTCAACAACCTAGATAGTACGAGTGGATGGATTTTTTATAATAACTTCATCTTATTATTAAATAAAAGAAGGTTAGTATTATTAAGTTATTAGACATTATTTCAATTCCAACCTCATCAAATATCACATCTCTGGGCACTCTTATTCACATGGATCATTTCTCCTATGATGCATAAAAAGAGGAATACATACAATATGAAGACATTAAGGAGGTATTTTAGTGACGATAAGCTGTGTTCATGTAGAAAAAGGTGTTAGTGGGATTAAGTTACCATCCCCAATGTGAGTTACTCTACAAATTGGATAATATTTATGTTCCTAATGTTGAAATATTGCAAATTATTAGAGAGGTTGACATTATGTCTATTGGGACATAATGCATTTTTTTGGTTAGAAAAATAAAGGTCGAATTTATTAGGTTAGGCATAATTTGTTATACCAATCAACCTAGTAATAAAAAAATAAAATATTCATATCAACCCTTTTATGTACCTACTAAATAATGGAAAATCATCTCCATGGGCTTCATTGGTGGTTTTCTAATAAAAAAGAGGAAACATAACCATGTATTTTTGGTAGTTGATAGGTTTCATGATAAGATGTTTATTATTTTTCATTCCAAAGAACTTTAAGTGGACAAGATATAAAAATCATGTTCTTTGGAAAGGTTTAGATAGCATGTGCACTTTGAGATACCATGAAGAATAATATTAGATAGAGATATGGGATTTCCTAGTTTCTTTTGATCTACACTCTTGGAGATGATTGGCATCAAATTGAAGAGATACACATTGTTCCATTCATAGACAAATGGGTGGGTTCAAGTAGTGAATAGAGCATTGGCTCATATCTCAAGAGGTTTAAAAGATAAGCATTGAAGTGCTTGGAATGAAAATTTTATTTATTTTTATCACTCTTATAATATAGTTGTTCATACTCACGCTAATAAATCCCCTTTTGCAATTTTCTTGGAATATGTTATACCTTCACCTTTAGATATTATAAATGTAGAAAAAGGGGGAGAGAAGGAAGATACCATATAGGAACCACTGAATGATGAAAATATCATTAATAATTTAAACATATCCATTTGTAGGAATATGAAATAATGAATTCATAGGAAAAGTATAACGCTAGGAGTGACAACCATAATTTTGAATACATTATTGGTTAGAATGATAGGCCAGTTAAATCTGGATAAATAATGGGTATAAGGTCTTGGTAAGAAGATCGATTATTTACAATATAGTCCAATTGAAGTGCTCAATAAAAGATGGCGATAATGGATATAAATTCATTCTACCACCATTCTTGCACATTTACTTAGTAGTTAATGTGGAAAATGTGAAACTCTTTGATCCTTCCATGTTATAACTAGAAATTGACAAGAAAATATTACCTACCATAGATTGATTAGAATTAGAAGTTTAATAAATATAATAGAGGATGTAATTTTCAAAGTAATTCTAGGATAAACAGAGCATGGAAACAAGAAATTTGTATTTTAGGATAAAAGAAAAATTCCTAGGTAAGAAAAAATGGTACTCCACAAAGAAGGTAGAGATAAAGTTCCTACCTCCTTCAATAAACGATATTAGGGAGATAAAAAATCAAAATATGGGAAGTTAGAATCTAAAAAGTATCATATTATCATTCCTCGTATATTTTAATATATTTTGAGTGGAAAATTTATATCAATTATCTTGTAGGGCCCATTTTAGGGGTAGAAATTGTTTTGGTGAGTTGGGTTTAGTGTCATATTTGAGCTCATTTGAGGAAATAAATAATATTTTTTTTGATAAAAAAAAATTTAAATAATATCTCAACCTATCAAGGTTATTATACATATTAATATATTTCCTATGGAATAGACAGGACCTTAATTAGTGATCCAGATCTTTTCACTTCAAAGATGCATATAAAACTTCATTTGGAAAGGGCATGTAACCATAGGATGAAAATGCATAAAATAAGTGGAAATAAATGGAAACTATGAGAAGCAAAGATATAATCAAGTTGATAATGGAGTTCACCCGAGTGTGGGTTACAGCTTTGAGCCCTCCTCAATGTGGGGAGGCATCTTTCACTAATCTTTAGAAAAATCAAATTACATGCATGAAAAAAATACACCTTACACCTCCACTTTAGGGGATGACCTAAAAATGCACACCTTTGCTGAAGAAATAGACTGTACCACTAAATTATTGGCGAAAAATCATGAAAAATGACTATATATTGGACCCCTTCCTATTTCGGTCAAAATCTGGTCCCCTGGAAATCCCAAAGATTTCCCAAATATTATTTCTCACATGTTGAATGGAATTCATCTACTCAGATGAAGAGTTTAATCATATCGTCACATTCCTTGTGAAAGACTAGGAAGAATGAGGTAAAAGTCAGCCTGGGTCTAAAACTATCAATTTTTGGCCCCTAGGGATTCTCAAATATTCCTCAAGATTCTATACAAATTTTGTTGTGTAGGTTGACTAAAATTCTACTGCTCAGATCAAAAACATGACCATAGTGTTACAGTCCTAGTAAAATTCTGGTTTGTTTGAGTATAAACTTGGCATGAATCTGACACTAAAATTTTTCCCTCTAGGGAATCTTTTAGATTCCTCACATATTCCTCGCATCAGGTATCCACTCCTCAGTTTCCATGCCCACTCAGGGTTCCACTTCTCTCTAGGATCTGCACACTCCTCCCTCCTCTTTTTGATGAATGGCAAGTTCTAAGTTTATATCTATTTTTCGTGCGTGGAAATTACAAGAGGCGTTGTTGGCTCACTAGTTAAAATAGAGAATTAGTTGGAGGTGGGTTAGGTTCAAACCTGTAGCCCACCTGTCGGCTCAAATTGGTATGTTGTTTATTTTAAGTTGTGCGTTTGTGACGTATGGGGCTGCCCATGGGTAGGCCGGGCAAGTTCGACTCTCGCAGACCCTCATTTAATGGGTGTCGTTGAATAATTGTTGGCCGAATGGATGTTTATATATATATATATATATGTGTGTGTGTGTGTGTGTGTGTGTGTGTATACAAATTTATATGTATATATATACATATGTTTATGATATATGTATATACATATGTACATGTTTGTGTGTGTGTGTGTGTTGTATTATATATATATATATATATATATATATATAATGGTTTGGGCATTGGCTTGCCACGCCACTTTATATTTTTTTATTAAATTTAAACATATTGTTCAAAATATTCTGACCCGATTTTTTGGGTCACTAGATTTTTTAAGTAGGCAACAGTTTTATCAGTTCTGGCTACTAGACATAGTTGCCGCAAAGTGTCAATTTGTTGCCTCATTAACTTCCTCCAAATTTAATGGCTCCACCATATTTAGCTAGACTTCGAAATTAGTTGGTGCTCAGTTAACTTTAGTCAAGGGGAATAGCTGACCAAAACTTTGATTGGCCATAACTGTCTCATACGATATTAGATTGAGGTTTTGTTTACACCATTAGAAATCTTGCAGTGATAAATTCGGTCTAAATTTGCTTTCAATACAATCCAAAATCTTTTATTTTTGAACTTTTCAAAGCCCTCTTTGGTTTCTAAGCCTCTCTGGAGTCACCTGAATCAACCAAAGTCCATATGAAGAAATTATGGCTCCAATAGGTTGAGCTATGTTGTTCAACACCATAATAATGAGTGGATTCCCTATTTTTCACATTATATACACATGTGGAGCTAGTCATGTCTGTAATTCCATTAATATAATATACTTTTGTAAAAACCTAACCTTAATAACTAGTGAAGGCATGAAAAAAAACCATGAACATAATTCTAGATTATTATTAAGATATTTTAAGGATAAGGACCGTAGGATATTAATGGTTACGTTCTTATTATACCATTTCACTATTCAAATGTTAAATACAACAAGGAAGTGGGATACTAGAGTAGAAACGAGACCTTACATTATCTACGAAAGAAGAAATGTTAATGCAAATCCATAGGGAATTCACATTTTGTAATTACAATGCATATTAAATAATAAAAGAGAAAAAACATGATCCTAATATTTTTGCTAGGATTTCTCCTATTTTGTTTCCCATATCACTTCTAGTTTTCATTGCGTGGATGATTTTTTATTTACTTTAGTTTCATTCATTTTGGTATTTTGTTCACTAAGAAAGTAATGTTAAATCTAAATATTAAGTAAAATACTATTTAGCAAAGAGATTGCATAAATTTATAAGGTCTCTATTAGAAGGAAATGACCATAAAAAATATGGTGTTGAAATGAACATGAACATGGTTACATAAAAAAACATGTGCCTTTATAGGGATGTGCACATGTTCTTGTACACGTTTTTGTATTTTTATCTTTGATATCTTTTAAATACCACAAAGGGTGTCAAAAAGGAATTCATAGGAATATGCACAAATTCTTAGAGAAATGAATGAAAACATGTTCCTAGGGTAAAATTTCCCAATAAGAATATGTGAATATTCTTTTGGGTAATTTTTTTACATAATAAGAACATGGACACATTCTTTCTTAACAATTGTATACAATAGAAATAGACACACATTCCTATTAGAAATTTTTATCTAATTCCTTGCGATTGGTCTAGGAAATTGATGGTCAAGGGTAGTAGTTGGGAAGGTGACTAAGGTTATGGGCTAAGGGACATTGGATCTAAGATGAAGGGGGTCCATACCTTGTGTAAATGGTGTGAACATTACTAGGGGCAATAATACAATCCTTGGAAAAATGATATAAGGAAGGAGCAAGGATCTAGGGTGGAGTGGAAAAGAAAGGAAAATATCCCAAAGAGAGAGAGGGGAACACTCATTGATGCTTTTCCAATACGAACATGTCCATATTCATGCTCGATAGAAAAATTTACCTAAAAAGAAGACATGTTATGCTCAAATCAATTTTTTTTGTGAGAGTTACAACTCTAGAGTACAGGTTTATTGTGTTGGTTTCTTTATATATAAGTTCATGGTTATAAACCTAGTGGTTTGGTTTAAAAATACATAAACACCTATAATTTTTTAAAAAACATGTTTATATCACTATTTTTTTATTTTACTTTTTTACAGGTCAGATAAATCCACTATTCATGAATATATATATTATATATATATTATATATATATAAACATTTTTAACATATTTTTGACTTTAAATACATCAAATTCTTAAAATACAATTGTCTTTTATTTTACCTATAAGTTTTTTTCATAACTATTTGAAAAGAAATTGTATTGTATACTAGTGGAGATCTTCAATAACGAAAGAAAGAAAGAGAGTTGTTTAATAATGTTAATATCATGTTATATAGAACTCATAAAATGCCTTGTAATTTTGAGAATATAATGACATTTATAATTTAAATATAAAACTACAATTATAAATCTTGAAAAATAGCTATGTACAAGAATATAGTTTTCTCTATAATTATAAAATTTCTTGTGGCAAAATTTCGTTGTCTAGATACTCAAAGTTAGAATTAATAGAGAGATTCATTATACTTATCATGAAAAATAACATATTACTATTATGAAAACTAAAAATTCACACATTTATGCGCAATTTATATTAATAAAGTTTATAAATTCAGAAAGATAATTCATTTTCACACCTTCAATTTTTTAACATCATCTTTAAATTCATTATCATAGTACCTTTAATACTCCCTCCAAGTTAACATTATTTTTAAGGTTTTCATTGTCAATAATGTGCCATCAGAGATTATCATTGACTTGTACTGCTGATAACATGTTGTAATTCAACTATTCTAGTTGAATATCCATAATAGTGTATAAATAAGTTCAATCCAAGTAATGGATGGTGAATTATATATATAATTACAAATTGTCACCGAGTCTAACATAATAATCATGTCAACTTTTGGACAATACTAAACCATATAAATTGTGCACTTGGTTATATAAATATAATTATTGAATTAACGAAACTTTGAAATCACAATAATAACATTACCCAAAAAATCCATATTTTTACATTAAAAATATCAATCATTATAGGAAATTTCTACCAAAAAGTGCCAATAAGATTTTCATGTTATAACATGTAAATCAATGAAAAAAATTTTAATTTAGAAAGAGGTACATGTAAATATTTTGGAGGGAAGAAAAGAAAACTACCTTTTTTAATTCTATTTTTGGCTTATCTCCTTATAAATTTACTTAAATTTCAAGTGAAGAGACTCGTAGGATGTAGAATTAAATTCCACATCCAATGACTACTCATTATGCATACTTTTGAGAAGACCCATGTTGATAAAAATTGAAGATACATTATAAAAGCATGTTTAACACACTTTTTCATGTATCTTCACTTTTTATCAATGTGGGTCTTGTCAAAAGCATGCATAATGGGTACTCATTGGATGTGGAATTTAATTCGGCATCCAACAAGTTTCTACATTGGAAATTTGAGTAAACATATAAGGCGATAAGCCAAAAATACGGTACAAAAATTACTTTTATTGTTTTCCCTCTAAAATTCATGACTCTTATTTTATTATTTTAACAATTATTTTGTTATTTTTTCATTAGGAAGCTACTTTGAAGCTAAATTCCTCTAATAAGCTTCTTCAATTAAAAACAATTAATATAATATATATAATATATATATATATATATATATATATAACCAAAAATAAGAGTGGGTACTATTTCAAAATCAAAAATCACGTATTTGAAACCATAAATTAATAATTAGTATCATAACAATTAAAGTTATAAAGTCTATCTTTAAATAATAAATTGTTGTTATGAATCGTGCCATTTTTCTACTTTTTAATTTCACTAGGAAGAAACAATAGACTTTGCATTAATAAAAATGAAGTTCTTACATCTTAAAAAAAATTCTCTGTACCCAACCATACTTCAAATCCCACAACAATGACAAAAAGAGAAACAAAACAAACTAATTTAGATACAAGGAGATCATACCAAGGTGTGGGGCACCACCTGGAAGATAAAATACACAAAAATATGACTGCATATGGAAACACAGTGCCCAGAAGGAGAAGGGATCCAGGCAACAACATGTCAAGAGAAAATGTAGACCATTAAGCAAAAATGAAGTGACCAAAACAATTGACTGATACCTATACCAGGCAATCAAAATGAAAATATCCAAAATGGGTTAATGTCCCTCACTTAAAGAGTAGGTCTACTAAAGTATTATGCTCTTGGAAGGTTAATGAGTGAAAATTAGACTTCATAGGGCAGATTTGTTCCATCCAATGGCTCAAAGATGGAACATCAAGAGTGCAGCTACTTGATGCCGAATCAATTGTCACTCTGGAATCCCTAAACATGACGATCTCATCCACTGCTAGCCATAAGGCACATCTTAGTACTCCCCATAGTGCAAGCACCTCAACACACATGTTAGTGCTGAAACCAACATTCTAAAAGAATTGATAATGAAGTGAAGGGAATAGGGCAATAACAACTCCACAACCCGCAAACTCCCCCCATAGAGGCACCGTAAAAGAAACCCTTTGAATAACCGTGGCCAATACCTTTGATGGTCCCACAACTCTAATTTTTGCAACATGAAAGAGGACAAATCTCCAAGCAATACTCAATAATTCTGAGGGAAGTATATCTTAGATTTGGAGTTGCATTGTCGAAAATGTAAGCATTCTGACATCGCTAAATCACCGAGAAAAAATACAAAGGTACGATCATATACACTCAATTATGGTTTGCCAAAGAATCGAGGCAAGATAAGATAGAGGTTTTGTCCACAAGGCTATTAATTTTGAGGAGAGAAGTGATTTCCTCCCAAAAATTACAATGTAGGAACATACCATGAAAGCATGCATGACATTATCCTCTGTAGATCTACAAAGAAAAAACCCAATAGTAGTAAAACCTCTTTTGTGAAGGTTATCCCACGTTAGTATACAATTGTGGACAACTAGCAAGGTGAAGCATTTCAACTTCACCGGATCTGCCATTTCCTCATATGAACCAGCCAAATGGAGCAGGGATTAAACATAAATCTATCATATATATATATATATCCTTCGTAGAAATTTCACCTCGGTATGAGATGCCTCCCCAACTAATCTTATCTTCTTTATCTATAAGAACAATGCCCGCTTATGTAAGGTTTGAACGAAAAGTTTCCCATTCAATATGTAGTTTCGGTTGCCCATCCAAATCAATGGCTTATCTCTAATAAATAGAGAGAAATATGTCATTGTGATTTATTTATTTATTCAACTAAGAACAATTACCTTAAAAGCAAGTATTTTTTAAGTATTTTCTTTATAAAATTAACCTTAATCTATTTTTGTAAATTTTTCATTATAAAATGAACCCTAAAATATGTACTAGTTAGAGATTAATTTATCATGTGAACACTAAAGAATAAATAATGAGATGACAATACCACTCGGTCTCAACATCATTTACAAATCATTTATTATTCTTCATTAAAAAATAAATATAAATTGCGTTATTAATATAGTAATTTAGAAATATAACTTTTTTTACATTATTTACAATAATGTAATGTATACTAAGAAATATATACAACATTTATAATCTAATAAAATAATATATGAATTTAAATATTCTTTAATAATATTTATAAATTAATCACATTATTAAAAACCATATACAACCATATAAAATAGTAAAAATAAAACATACAAAAGAAGAAAAATTAATTTAAAGCAAAATAAAAATTAAAATAAATAAAATACTTAAATTAAGTCTTTATTAAAACGAATAAGGTTGGGTTGCATAATTATTATATATTTACGGTTTAAATTTTAATTTTTTAACATTATGATTTCTTTGTTATTTTTATGATTTATTTATTTTTAATAGGATTTTTCTCAATACTTTTACTCGTAGGTTTTTGTATTTTCTTTCGGTTTTCTAGTTTTTAGATAAATTTTTCCCATTTATATTTTTAATTAAGATAATTTTACTTTTATTTTTAAACAAATAAGGTAC
This sequence comes from Pinus taeda, assembly GCA_000404065.3. Classification (NCBI taxonomy): domain Eukaryota; kingdom Viridiplantae; phylum Streptophyta; class Pinopsida; order Pinales; family Pinaceae; genus Pinus; species Pinus taeda. The sequence goes on from APFE030428719.1 coordinate 25,305, forward strand.
TTCATCTCCTTCCATAAAGACCGATAGACTAGTTACTATTTTTACTATCAAGACTATACTCCTACTAGAGATGATTATAAAGTAATTCATTTCTCTAAACAATTCCTTACTCTCTGCCTTATCATTACGCTGGCAAGACATATAAGAATTGTGCCAAATGGTGGTCGTCAGAGACGTTGGGACCGCCCCGTGCAGAGGGCGTGAGCTCAGAGCCAGTGGAGGCACTTTGTGCCATAGCCACCCCTATTGAGCTCCTTCTATCAAAATTTGACGTTTGAATCGCAGGTAAACCTGAATTTGCATAGTCCTGAAAATGCCAAAATTTTGATTTTGAATGGAAGCTTACCTCCTTTTTGTCAGTCATTTACCCTTTCAAGACCTAAAGTCATAATGTTTGCTACTACTAAATATAAAATGTTATGGGCAGTTTTCTCCTTTTAATAAAATTTTCAAAGAATTATACATGGATTTTGATTTTATTTTGATTTTGATTTTTTTTTGGATTTAGTATAATAAAATTATACACCTATTTTGATTTTATTTTTGTTTTAAAAAATTTCATAATATATTTTATAGGATGATTGCGGTTTGGATATTTTTTTTCATTTTTAATTATTTAATACTTTTTTCATTTTGATATAATAAAATTACAGTGGTTTTTATTTATTTTTAAATATTTAAGATTATGGTTTTGAGAGATTTTTAAAATAAAGATAAGCATTAATTGTCTCACAAAAACATGAAAAGGCTTAACACTTTATGGTTATTTTTAAAGCACCCTATGTGGATAGGTTTCATACATGGACATATTTTTTTATAACGAATTGATGTTTCCATCAATTTCTTCTCTCCTTCTTGACGTCTTGATAGGTGGATTTAGAGCATACCACTCATAGTACACAACTCTTCATACCATTAACAAGGAGTTTATGAAGGTTAATGTCTATGTAGATGACATTTACTCTTGAATTTGGTCATCATTATAGGCCACCATCACTACCTTGCTTGACCATAATGGTAGTTGATTCAAATGCATTAAGAAGTGAGGCACCTTGGCATGCCCATCCCACAATTTTTACTCTAGTTTTAGCGGTTAATTCGGTATGGTTTGGCCTACTTCTATTTGGTAGTTTCTCCTTTGATCTCCCTCTCTATGAATTGGGATTTTAAGCTTTTCTTATTTGACTCTACTCTCCACCTTAATATTTCATTTAGAATATTTTGGTGGCCACTTTTGAATATCATGCATCCCTATCCATGGCCTATATCCATGGCCTAAAATAGGTGATAAATTCTTTGCTGCCTTCATCTCTACATTCACAATATCTTGCTTCTCATAGTGCACTTTCTCATCACCATGCCTGGTCTAGGAACAATCTAAGGCTTACAAATTCATCATGGGGAAGAGGAAATTATTGAGTGTGACCCTAACTAAATTCTAAGAAATCCACTATTTATTGGGAGCACACACCCATCATAGCCAGGAATAAGGTCAATATAGAGTAGGAAAGGTTGAGGGGAAGAGGAATTTCCTCTATGATGAGGATGTTGAGAAAATATAAGAAACTAGGTCCTAGATACTAGTACTAGCCACGATTATTACAACATGTTTCCTTATGCTATCAATATATATTAAGAGATAAATAATATTATGTGTAAGTTGTACTTGGATAGGAGTGAAGTCTAATAGGATGTTTTTTAGGTCTATTAGGAAATCCTCCTCAACATTGACACCCTTAAACTATAAATACAAATTGTTTTACAAGAAGATGTCTATTCTAGCCAAGAAGATAATAGGTATAGTCTTCTGAGAATCATCTGAGGAGAATGTAAATCCAAAGGAAATAAGTGTCCACTTTATTTTAAGTTGGCATTCTCATGCTGATAATTTTTTTTTTTGTAGTATATAGTAGTAAATATGCTCCTCACGCTACTTATAACCATATGATATATAATATCTCTAGAGAGAGTATCAGACATTTCTCTATATTTTTAGGCCATACTTCTTAATTCAGTAGTTTGGAAAAAAAAAATTATATTTGTATTATTCGTTTGGATTTGCTACTGATAAGACCATAAATATAAAAGTGGATTGTTTTTTATCAATTAACAGGAAATGAATACATAGTTTACAAAAGAAAAGAATACTACAAAATAAATATTGAAAAAATTATGAACTTTTAAAGTATTAGAAGTTTTTGTTAAATATCTTATTCATCACACAAATCCATTGTATATTTATGTATAACTTTTAGAAAATGTTTCTCTATAAAAAGAAAATTTAAAAATGAATGATAAAAGAAATAATGACATTTTTAACAAATAAATAAACTTAGGTATAAAAAATGAAAATGAGAAAAAAATTATTAATTAGTACATTTTAAAATAAAATAAAATATTATAAATTTTTTTGAAATATGTGATATAATATATAATTGATATTTTAGGAGTGATTCAAGAAAACTTTGAAGAATTTTTCATTAAAACATTTTATATTTCCAATTAAAAAATCAGAATTTTAGATACAATAAAAATATTTTATCTCCCGTATTAACGCCTTAATCATATATCATTTATTTTAATACTAGTGAATATTAAGAAAATATTTCAAATTTCATTAAAAATTTGATCACAATATAAAGATATATTAACACCTTAATCACATATCACTTGATACATATTACTTATTTTACTAAATTTCAAATCTCATTGAGGAATTTGATCACAATATAAGCATTGGTATTTTGAATGAAGATAAACACATTCCTAATTTTAATTATTTTCAAAACATCAATAATGAAAAGGTAGAATATAATGGTGATCCTTCTTTTTGAAATTCTAATAATAATCATACTACTTAGGTAGATAATACTCTAAATCTACTTCCAAGTGATGATTTTAATTATTAATTAAACGAATGGAATTATTAGTCTTCTCGTTGGGATGACTTTGATTGAGTCACCAATAATATGGATGATGACACCCATCTTCTTATTAGTCCCTACCTGGGACTAATAGCAATCGATCGATCGTTGACCAACGATTAATTAACTTTGACCAAGTAAAATTTCTCGTGCATGTCAGGTTTAAGCCAAAGTTTGAAATAAAATTTTCTGCTCAATAGATTTTTATCCAAAGTTTGTATTTCGACCACTTATTGCCCGCTGCATGGTATACTTTTTCTGAAAACTTAGGCTAAAGAGTTTGGAGTCGCCTGTTCATTTTATATCCAAAGTTTGGGCAGCAGCCACAAAGTTTGCAATATATCTTATCCTAATTTCTTTGTGGCACCTATTCCATGTTAACTCAGCACCATATTTTCATGTTGACCACCTGTCAGAGCCCATGTTTACCACCTGTGTTTACAGAGCGTCTACACCGAAGCCATAGCCTGCATGTGATGTCTCTGTGTCTATAAACTCAAATATTGTGTTGCTAGATCGCAGTGCCGAGTACTTCCCTAATCAAATTTGCTAAATGCTAACCTGTTGCAGTGCTGCTAATCAATTTGCAGACAAATTTGCTAGAATGCTAACTTGCTGCAGTGCTGCCACAAAAGAAAAGCAGACAAGTGCTCGACTGTTTCTCCGGTTAATCTGCGCCTGTACGTACAATTTAGAATTTTAATTATTTTTTTTTGTCAGCTTGGTTTGTTATGCTTCTTCAAAACTATTTTAATTATAAAAACTGAGTAGAACACAAGAAACTTACCTGCCTACTATTTGTTCATATACCTCGGGCTGCCTGTTCTGTTTCAGTAATAATAATTGCAATAACGTTCATATCGTTGTTTCAGTGCTGCTGCATATGTCCAAAGCCAGAGCGCTGCGATGGTGATGGTGAAAATTGATGAAGAATGGAATAACACTGAAACAAGCCATGTGAAAAATAACTCTATATAATGAGTGAGAGGACACTATCAAATTTTTACAAGTTGCTGAGAAGAGTTGGGTGGGGATATATTTAGTTTTATATATTTAGAGAACTCATTGATGCATGGAGATTAAGAAAATCATTTTCTTCACAAATTTGCTAGAATGCTAACCTGGTGCAGTGCTGCCAGAAATTAATGATAAATCACCTAAGAGCTCAGTTGTTTCTCCGGTTAATCTGCGCCTGCGCCTATAGGTACAATTTAGAAATTGAATTATATTCCTTCTTGCTACTGCACTCATTTCGTCTAGGTAATAATAAATTAATTTTTTTATTTTTTATATACAGGTTGATAGTTCAAATCCATGAGGTTCGATATAATCTTGTTGTTTTTCCTCTTTCAAAGAAGCCCTACTGTCATTTAAAGCTACTTATAGGATTCAAAATGGTAATTATTTCCAGAGACGAGGTTAACTATGACTTATTCTTTGAAGGTCTCTAGTTATGTTAATTCTCTGTCATAATTATTTATATACGCATATTTTCAAACCCTTGTTCTACTTTAAAGTTGTTTGGTAGGGTTATCCTTTCTCCTTGGCCTAGGGTTTCAACAATGTAAGATTTAAAGGAATGAATTATGGATGTTCTCCTTCTCTGCATGTTACATATATTGAGTGTTATCACGACTATGAAATTTTTTACTATTATTTTTCTTATTCAATCAGTCATTTAAAAATATCAATTTAATTATATAGCATTTTTCCTTACTGATGTTCAAAAGGGTTTCGACAGGGTTTTTACCTACGAAAAAAATTTGGGTTTGTTTTTGTGAGCATCGCATTTTTCATTGAGAAGGTTACTACAATCTAACAGAACCCACCAAAGGTCATTCAATATCTTTAAATTGTATATTAAACAAGTTTACCCTGTGTTTAGGGTTTCTGTCATGTCTATATTTAGTTCTTGTTTCATTTAGGAATAATGTTTCTATTACAATTATCCAGACAATGTACAAAGCTTTATCTTACTTAGGGTTTAACCATTTTCCTTTCCACTATAAAAAATTCCTTTTTACCCGACTCTCTTCGTTGTTGACTCACTGGGATTTTTATTTGTTATTTTCATTTTTTCCAGATGGGAGTCCAACGTGACTGTAACCCTAACAAGGTAATCCCACACTTTTCTGTCATTCATCCCACTGTTACTGGCTCTTATGTTTTTTTATTTTCATAAATTAGATTCTCATATTAACCACCAATATATTATTTATCTTTCCTCCTATCTCAGGATTCGCATAACCGTGGTGTTATCTTGTGGAAATTCTCATTTGTTAAACTCACAAATTCATTTTATTTTCTTATCCAGGTTGGAATTACTTCAAAAACTTTATGGCTTGTTTTCATGGAGAAAATTGTCCTATACAGATAATATTTATTTTCTTAGAAAATATCCTAGCATTTATCTTTAGTTAGCTTGGTTTGTTATGTTTCTTCAAAATTGTTTTCATTATAAAAATGATTACTTAAAAGTAATCATGATAAAAAAATAAATTTCCCTAATCAAATTTGCTAGAATGCTAACCTGGTGTAGTGTTGCTAATCAATTTGTAGAAGAAAAGTAGAGAAAGGCAAAAAGGCAAGAGCTCGGCTATTTCTCCAGTTAATCTGCGCCTGTAGGTACAATTTAGAAATTGAATTATGTTTTTTTGTCAGCTTGGTTTGTTATTCTTCTTCAAAAAGAATTGTTTTCATTATAAAAATGATTACAAGTAATCAGTAACAAAAAAATAAATCTCCCTAATCAAATTTTCTAGAATGCTAAAGGACCCAGTTTGCAATGCGACCCATAATGTATCAAAACTCAGTTTGCAGTTAAACCTACTATGTATCAAAACCCAGTTTGCAAACACCTTCAGATCATGTAGTACCCAGTATGGAGACTAGATAATTTTCAATTCAGATCTCTAGCTTTTTGCTCCGTCTTGCAACCTTCTACCTTGCCAAGATTAAAAGACCAAAGATCAACATCGATACTTTTGCAAGAAATGTAAATTGATACAATAACTTAAAAACCTTAGGATGAAGACAAAAACCTTACCTAAGATGCAAATCACGTCTAACGCCACATTGTCGTCCACAAACCTAACATCGAAGTGGAAGGCTGCCCATAACAGGCCATCCAGGCGGAGCCATTTTATGAAACTGTGTTTAACCACACAGATCCAACCATTTGACAGGAGAATCGGACTCGGCGCTTGGCCGTGGCTAGCTGATTACCCATATTCAAATTTATATATTAGGTATGTACGCCCTTCTTCTAGCAAAGATTAAAGCAAATTATATCTAAATTAATGACTAGGCCCATCGATAAGTAAAGACATCAAGCAGAGAAATAAACCGATTATGTATGCACATAATGACCATGTCAAATGATAAGATAGAACAGAAAACCATTCTCACCATGAAGGGCAATGATAACCCAGTATAGTATATGCCCAGGAGATAGACGTGCAGTGAAGACATCAAAAAACTTGAAACAACCTCACCGTCCGATGACAAACAAGAATAGTATGTACTGAGGCTAGGAGGGCCAGTTGGCGATAAATGCAAGCTCCTAGAGGCTACAACTCCCTTATTGCAAGGCGGTGTATGCAAAGCCAAACATGTGGCGATAAAGGCAAGGTGGCAAAAATGAAAGGTATGTGGTACTAGTGATTATAAAATAGAAGAATATGTGGTAGTGGTGGAAAACATGTACAATGGTTCTAGGGCTTCGTACAGCGGGGGAATATCAGAAATTTTAGAAACTACCATCCAATATCGCCCAGATGACCCTTTCAGTTCACCAATAAGTTCTGCAGATATACCAGCAGCAAGAGTTGATCTACCGAATAATGACGGTGAAATTAACTACTGGTATAACTTGTTAAATTAGTTAAGAAATTAGTTGGTATAAGTTGTTAAATTAGCTGAGTCTAAAGTAAATCATATAAGCACGCCTCGATATATGAACCTAATGTCATCCTTCTTTCCATGTGATTTACACTGGAAACATTGACCCAATTATTTTATTGTACGCATGATATTCGAACCTGGGATTTTCAGTAGTGAAAAGTTATTAACTATATATAAATGGTCTGAAGAGATGTGAATTTTTTTAAACTTTATTTAGTAGATCCATCATAGAACTTAAAGATAAGTTTATCTTCTAACTATTAAAACAAGTATTGTTGTATTTACTACATGATTTTTCATTGATTTTGATGAAAAGTTTAGTCAAATTGAAATTTTGGCGAAATGTTTTAAACCAAAACGCCCCTGCTGAAATCTGCACAGAGCTTCTAATCTCCACAGTTTTCATGCAGTTTGCAGCTATGTTATAAATTTAGAAATGAAATAAAGACGCGTATAAAATTTTACTGGTCGTGCTAATTGAAGGACCTGTTTGGGAAGATGGCAATGGCTCTAAACAATTCAAAAACCAAAAATTCAATTATAATTACAATTTTGTATTGTTGTTGTGGCAAACTTCGAAGATGTCAATCCACTTTGGCCGATGCAATATTGTTTGAGATTAACAGGTAAAACTGGAGGCCATGTGCCCGGTAAGTCTGAAAGAATGTGCAATGTAAGATATTTTGCAATAATCAAAGTTCCACGGACTTCTGCCGATGGTAATCACATTTTTGAAGATAGCAAAATCTGGGTATGTATTTCACTTATACGAGGAAAGAAATACATATTGAAAGTCCGCGCATGTCAATAATTGTAAAAATTTCTTACGTGGAGGGCAATACATGTTGAAAATCTGAACATGTCAATAATTGCACAAATTTCTTTAAATTATGGTAATGTAAAGTTCACATATATTTGTCTAAACTTTATTGAGATTAGGTTTGGTCTGATGTGTACTATTGAAATATTATATATCATTAAGATATTAAATTGCTGGGAAAATAATGTGTACTTTTATGTCTAGGGTAAAGATGTTATTTCAAAACACATGTTATTATACCTGGTGTCCCAGATATTCTACATTAGTTTTTTTACTAATTACTTATTATTTGGGTTAAATCACAAAGGGTGACCCCGGCAGGGACTACCGCCACGGCAATGGCTCCCTTGTTAACCGTTAATAGTTAATATAGAAATACCAATAAAGATAATATGAATATGCATTTTTATTATTATTGGATATTCAAAGATAGTATGCATGTATAGGAGAAATATGATGATGTTTAAATGATGTTTTTATTACTAATAATCAATATCTTTGTTAAGTGGGAATTTAAAGGAATTATGAATTATTTAGAGCGATTTTAAAGCTATTGATGATGATAGAAAATTTTCAAGTGGATATTTTAAAGGTATCAATAATGACTATGACGACGATGTTGACTTTTTATGATGTGTGAAATTTAAAATATGGGTAATAAAAGGAATTAATTAAGATGATGTTGATCACAAATGTTTTCTACTTTGTGGAGAATTTAATAGAACTAAAAGAATTTAGGACAAGGATGACTTCCTTTAAGTGAAGTGTTTTATGTTGGATATAATGATGTTCATGATGATCGTGATTATTATTGTATTATATTTTACATTTTCACTCTTAATGAGATGGGTAATGAAAATTATTATAGATGTAGATGAATATTTGATTCTAAGTGAACAAAGTGTATTGATTCTTATTAAATTTCGTAGAAATGTTAAAAATATTTATAGTAAAGATATATTCTTCCTCTTAACCTGGGTATTATTGTTAATAAAGTGATAATATTCACATAAACACAATGGATATAATGTAATAATCACAACATAATAACTAAAAATGTGAATAAGACTAATATCAATTTATATAAATCCAAAAGATTCCAACCATACAAGGTCTAAAAAATAATTACTCATAGGTTCGACTTTTCTCAATAATTTTCTTCGCTAATAATGGTGGTAAAAAAGAATGTGGTTTTTTTTTTCAGAAATAAGAAAAAAGGATTTTAAGAAAATAAAGACATATTGTTAATGAATATAGCCATGAAAAATATATAATTAGTAGAATGCATAATATTTACGTAATTAGTGAAATGGATAATATTTATGTTAACAATTGTTTATTATTATATTACAAATATATTATTTTGTTAAAAAAAACACACACAAACAAAATTTTTAATTGATAAACTTTATTTGCCCAGGTTTGAAACAAAATTATTGATTATAACATTAATATAAAATATTATGGTTTGAAAATTAACTTTATTATAATTTGAGTATAATTTAAATAGAATGTTTGCAAATATGAATAAAGTTGTAATGATTATTTAAATATTTTATATGAGTTAATTTATGTATTTTTATGGGTTAACTTATGTATTTTTATTTACTTGTAATATAAATAAGATTTTTATAATATTATATAGAAACCTAATTTAATATTTATTATGCTTAATTTATATTTTTTTAATTTAATAAAATAATTAATTTTCTCTATGGTTAAGTCAAATATTAATGATTTTTTTGTTTTGTTTTGTTGAGAGATTAGATATCTAATAAAATAATATGCTATATTATTATGTAAAGCATTAATATTATATGATTTATTTTATATAAAATGCAAAAAAAATTAATTTAATAAATAAAATTTTAATGTATTATAAGCAGAAAAAAATTGTGAAATTTAGTTCAACGTCATTGAAAAGGTTATTTGGAAATTATAGAGTATTTAAATATGCAAAATATTGATTTAAAAGTATTAAAATAATTATTTTAAACAAAAAATTAATTTCGAAATATATATATTTTCTCGTGGAAAAACATAATTTTATTCATATTGAGTAAAATTACATGTTGTAGATGTTAAATCAATGTATGTTTTATCAAAACTTGTCCTGTTGAAAACACGATCTAAAAAAATTACTGTCTATCTATGCTTTCCTACCTATATTTTTTCCGACTTTCTGCCAACCTTCATTGTTGGGCGTAGTTGTTACAATAGATATTTGTGTTTCATTTGTGGCAGCTAGGATTTATTTTTCAGAATCTGATCTTTCTGTGGAGTGTGCTCACTTTCTTTCTCCAATTTCTTGCCCTGGGATGCGATTCTCACTTTGCTGCTATGGGTTACTCGTCTTTACAACTATTGCAGATTCAATCATATTTTCATCATTCTGTGGGCTGTGTGGAATGATTTTTTCACTGAGTTCTGGATTATTTTCCTAGATATTATGCTTGTTGAAATATGTTGGTAGTTTCTGTATTTCTTTCCTCTTCGATATTTTCTATCCATGTGGCTAAAAACTGTTATCCTTTCGGCTTTGGTGGCTGTCTTATTTTCCTATATTTTTTGTTTTGTGGGCATGCACTTGGTAAATGACCAGTTTGATGACATATGCAACATCTGAAGCCAGTGTTTTCATAATCCAGTGGATGGACCCATTGCTTTTCATTGTGGACTAAGAGGATGCGACCTCGTAATCATTGCATGAGATTAACCTCCACACAAATCATGGAAAATGTATAGATATCCTTGGAAAGGCTCTCATTGTCTACTTTTAACAATTTCCCCAAGGCATTGCCAATGCCTTCTAATACTTTAATGTGCCAAAAGTGAAGAGGTAGGTTGTATAGCTTTACCCACACTGGCATTTTGGAAACCACCATTGTGTTTTGGTCAAATTTCGGAAACCAAGATGACATAAAAAGGCCAAAATTACCCGAGAACCATGGTCCCTCATTCAATTCATATTCCTTGTCATTTACTGTGTCAAACTTGACACTAAAAAAACCTTTTGAACAGAGGTGGATATCGTAGTTCTCTGTCCATATGGAGTAAATCCATTGACGAAGGGCTTCCTGTTTGGGAAAAAAACTATTAAACCTACATATCATTGCTTTAGATAAATAATCACCATGTATTTCTTTTACCTCAGGTATAGTAATTGTAAGTGTAGGGTTTTTAGTTGTCTGCTCAACAATGTACGCACGAGGGGTTGTAGCTTGCTGTTCTATTTGTGCTTGAGATTCCATCTTCCCTTTTACTACATCTTTGAATGAAACAGGTCCTCTTGAGCTTGTGCCGAAACAGCCTCCACAGAGTCTTGTACTAAGGAATATGGTTGAGTCGATGCTTATGTCATATTCTTGTAGTTTGTGCTCCTCCTGCAATACTTTCCTTGTGTAGATCAAGAGTTGTTTGCAGGGTGGAATTCCTATCTTGTCTTGTATCCTTTGTTTGGGTGGTTTTATCTCCTCCCATCTACCTATCTTGATGCATACTGTGTTCCCTTAGATCTGATAAATAGCGTACTTTGTTTACCTTCGATCATTTCAGGAGAAAATGCTTTAGGATCCAAATTGCGGTGTTTTCATGTTTCTACACAATCATCACTGCTCTCTATTGCGGTTTATTATACGAAAAATTGAACTGATTAAAAACCCAATGGATTGATAGTATAAACCCAAAGGAATAATACTAAACCAAAGGGATTAATGTTATCAACCCATGGTATACAAACCCGAAGATAAATATTATAAAGTTGAGGGAATAATATTAAACCCAAGGCATATTTATTATAAACCAAAGGAATATAAACCCTAAGATAAATATGTCACAATGCAACGTTGGTATATGGTTGACCAGATTGATTTTCATATTGAGAAAGTGTTTGTCACAATGCAATTTTGGATAATGGCTGACCATCGTTGACCATGGTTGATCTCCATATTAAGACAATATTTGTCACAATGTGACATTGGACCATGGTTGACCATGGATGACCATATTTGTGACAATGTGACATTGGATCAAGAGATAGTCTTTGTCACAATGTGACCATAATTGAACCCAAAGGTATTATAAACCCAAGGGATTAATATTATAAATGTAAGGTATATAAAGCATAAAGGATTAATATTATGAACCCAAGGTAATAATAAACCCAAGGGATTATAAAGCCAAGGGAATAATTGTAAACCAAAGGGATAAATATTAATAAATCAAGGAAAATAAACCCTAAGATAAATATTATAAACCTTAATATAGATATTTGTCACAATGCAATGTGGGGATATGGTTGACCATGATTGATTTTCATATTGAGATAGATAAACCCTAAAATAAACATGGTTGATAATGGTCAATTTTCATATTGAGACAATCTTTGGCACATTGTGACATTGAACCATCGTTGAATATGGATTACCATGATTGCAAGCCCAAGGGATTTATATTAAACCCTATGATTAATATTAAAACCCTACGAATAATACTATACCCTAGGAATATGACCAAAATAAGCCTAAAGGATTAATTCAAAAGCCCAAAGGTATTATAAACCCAAGGGAATAATATTAAACCCAAGGGATTAATATAATAAATGCAAGATAGATAAACCATAAAGGGAATGATATTATAAACCCAAAGGATTAGTACTCAAAACTCAAGGGATTAATACTAAAAACCCAATGGATTGATAATATACACCCAAAAAAATAATATTAAACCTAATGGGTTAATATTATAAATCTAAGGTATATAAACCCTACGATAAATATTATAAACCCAAGGGATAAATATTATAAGCCTTAGGAAGATAAACCCTAATATAAATATTTGTCACAATTTGATGTTGGAATATGGTTGATCATAATTGATTTTCATATTGAGACAACATTTTTCACAATGTAATGTTGGACAATGGCTGACCATCATTGACCATGGTTGATGTCCATAGTGAAACAATATTTATCACAATGCAATGTTGTACCATGGTTAGCCATGGATGATCATTGTTGTGGCAACATGACATTGGACCAAGAGGTAGTCTTTGTCACAATGTGACCATGGTTGACCAGGATTGAACCCAACAATATTATCAACACAAGGGAAAAATATTAAAACCAAGGGATTAAAAACCCAACACATTGATAATATAAACCTGAGGGAATAATATTAAGCTGAAGCTATATAAACCCTTAGATAAATATTATAAACCTAAGGGAATAATATTAAAATGAAGGGATAAATATTATAAAACCAAGCAATATAAACCCTGGATAAATATTATAAATCCTAAGATAAATATTTGTCACAATGCGACACTGGAATGTGGTTGACCATGATTGATTTTCATATTGAGACAACATTTGTCACAATGTGACATTGGAAAATGGTTGACCATCGTTGACGATGGTTGGTATCCATATTGATACATTTTATGTCAAAATGTGATGTTATAACATGGTAGACCATAGTTGTGATGATGTGACATTGGACCAAGAGACAGTCTTTGTCACAATGTGACCATGGTTGACCATGGTTATTGACTATTGGTCTCAATTATTGACCATGACTGACCATGGTTGAGACAACCTTTCTCATAATGTGACATTTTAACATGGTTTACCATGTTTTATTTTCATATTGAGACAATGTTTGTCACAATGTGATATTGGTTGATTTTCATATTGAGAAAATCTTTATCACGATGTGACATTGGACCATTCTTGACCATGATTATAAACAAAATTGATTTATATTAAACCTAAAGATTAATATTGATGATGATGATGATGGTTAACATCCACTGAGACCGAACTTTTGTCTATTGGACCTAAAGAAATGAATTATTTAATATTGATATAAACCTTACGAATAATATTATGGCCTAGGAATATGAAACCTTAGATTAATAAACCATATAAATTATTGTTTTATACTTTTTTAATGAAAATAAATCCTAAATATAGTGCAAAATATTTAAAGAAAATGAATAATAGATAATGATTTTTTCAAAAATAAATTCATATAAAATAAAATGAAACAAAATAAGAATATATAAAATCATAAATTCATTTACTATAATATCATTTGAATATATTAAAATTTTAAAATATAACATGTGAAACATTATTGATGGAATTTTAGATCTATAAATTTACAATGTTTTAATGTATGATATATTTCAAAATTTATTATTTAATAAATAAAAAAAAAAAACTAATATTTAAATTTTTACTTCATCTATTTTACTTATAAGAAAATTACAATATAATGCATTTCAAATTTTAAAAATAAAATATATTTCAAAACATCAACCATAATTTTTAAATTTCTAAATTTATTGATCATGGTGGAGCTTATCATTGAACTTATTAACCTAAACAATTTACTTCATAAGTAAAATACTTCAATGGCATATTAAGTAAAATATTTTAATTTCAACTAATATTTATAGTGAAGATAAATAAATTTTCATGGTTAAAACATTTTTAAGCATTTCAAGTAATGTTATTATTTTATATTTAGGCTATATTAGAATTGGAATAATCTCAAATCCTTAGGAAATTGGTGGGTGGGAGACCACATGGAACAAATATAATTTTTTAAATTTATTAAAAGTAATGGACCATTTTGTTAAATAAAATTTGCTTATATATAAATGAACTTATTAGAATTGGAATAATCTCAACATGGAGGAACTTATTAGAATTAGAATTATCTCAAATCACTAGGAAATTGGTGGGTTGGGAGCTACGTGCCACGAATCTATTTGGTTAAATTTATTAAAAGTAACGGATCATTTTTCTAAATAAAATTTTCTTATATATAAGAGAATGTTATGATATTAAACCAAAGGGAATAATATTAAACCGCAAGGATTAATATGATAAATGAAAGATATATAAACCCTCAAGGGATTGATATTATAAGATTAAAACCTAACGGATTGATAATATAAACCAGATAAAATATTATTAAACCCATTGGGCTAATATTATAAGTGGAAGTTATATAAGCCCTATGATAAATATTATAAACTCAAGGGATTATAAATCAAAAGGAATAATATTAAACCCAAGGGATAAATATCATAAACCTAAGTAATATAAACCCTAGGATAAATATTTGTCAGAATGCGATGTTGGAATATGGTTGAGCGTGATTGATTTTGATTTTCATATTGAGATACTGTTTGTAACACTACAATGCTAAACAATGGCTAACCATCATTGACCATGGTTGATCTCCATATTGAGACAATATTTGTCAAAATGCAACATTGGACCATGGTTTACCATGGATGACAATGGTTCTGACAATGCGACATTGGACCAAGAGATAGTCTTTGGCACAATATGACCATGGTTAACCATGGTTTACCATGATTAAAACTCAAAGGTATTATAAACCGAAGATAATCATATTAAACCCAAGGGATTAATATTATCATGCAAGGTATATAAATTGTAAAGGAATTGATATTATAAACCCAATAGAATAAAAAACCCAATGGATTAATATTAAAAACCTAAGGGATTAAAAACCCAACAGACCGATAATATAAACCAAAGGGAATAACATTAAACCCAAATGATTAACATTATAAACCCAAGGTATATAAACCCTAATATAAATATAATAAACCAAAGGGAACAATAAACCCAAGGAAATATAAACCGAAGGGAATAATATTAAACCAAAGGGATAAATATTATAAACCCTAAGAAATTTTTTTGCCACAATGCGATGTTGGAATACCGTTTACTATGATTTATTTTCATATCGAGAGAATTTTTGTCCAAAGAAATGTTGGATAATGGTTGACCATTGTGGACCATGATTGATCTCCATATTGAGACAATTTGTGTCCCAATGCAATGTTGGACCATTGTTGACCATGTATTACCATGGTTGTGACAATATGACATTGGACCAAGAGACAATCTTTGTCACCATGTGACAATAGTTGATCATTGTTATTGACTATGTTTGACCATGGTTGAGAAAACCTTTGTCCCAATGCAATGTTGGAACATTGTTAACCATGATTGGCTTTCATATTGAGACAATACTTGTCACAATGTGACATTGGTTGATTATAATATTGAGAAAATATTTATCAAAATTATGACCTTCGACCATGGTTGACCATTATTATAAACCATGGATTTATATTAAAGCTAAATATTAATATTATAAACCCTATGAATAATATTATGCCCTAGGAATATGAAGCCTTAGATTAATAAACCCTATAAATTATTATTTTATAATTTTTGTAATGAAAACAATGTTCAAAATATAGTGTTAAATCTTTAAAACAAATGAATAATAGATAATCATTTCTTCAAAAATAAAATCATATAAAATAAAATGAAACAAAATAAGAATTTGTTAAATTAATAAAGTCATCTACTATGATCTCATTTGAATATATTAAATTTTAAGAAAATATAACATATAAAACATTATTGATGTAATTTTAAACCTATAAATTTAAGAAGGTTTAATGTATGATATATTTCAAAAATTTATAATTAAAAAATAACAAACAATTTTAGTTTTTTAGTTCACCTATTTTACTTATAATCAATTTACAATGTAATTCATTTCCAATTTTAAAAAAAAAAAATACATTTTAAAACATCAATCATAATTTCTAGATTTCATAATTTACTAATCATGAACTTATTAATATAAACAAATTAATTCATAAGTAAAATATTTCAATGCCATATTAAGAAAAATATTTCAATGTCAACTATTATGTACAATGAAGATACATAAATTTTCATGGTTAAAAAATTTTAAAGTATTTCACGTAATGTTATTATTTTATATTTGGGTTATATTAGAATTGAAATAATCTCAAATCTCTAGGAAATTGGTGGGTGGGGAGCCACATAGAACAAATGTAATTTTTTTAATTTATTAAAAGCAATGTACCATTTTGCTAACTAAAATTTTCTTATATATAAATGAATGTTAACTTACTAGAATTAGAATAATCTCAACATGGTGGAATACCCTAGGAAATTGTTGGGTGGGGTGTCACATGACACAAATCTAATTTTTTAAATTTATTAAAAGTAATGAACCATTTTGCTAGATAAAATTTGTTTATATATAAATTAATTTTATAAGTAATAACGAGGAACTTACTAGAATTGGAATAATCTCAACATGGAGGGGAACTTTATTAGAATTATAATAATCTCAAACCCCTAGAAAATAGTGGGGTGGGGAGCCACGTGCCATGGATATAATTTTTGAAATTGATTAAAAGTAATGGACCATTTTGCTAAATAAAATTTTCTTATATATAAATGAATGCTATAAATAATAACAAGGAACTTATTAGAATTGGAATAATCTCAAATCGCCAGGAAATTGGTGGGTGGGGAGCCACTAACACGAATTTAATTTATGTAATGGAACATTTTGCCGAATAAAATTTTCTTATATATAAATTAATGTTATAAATAATAATGATGAACTTACTAGAATTGGAATAATGTCAATATGGAGGAACTTGTTAGAATTGGAATAATCTCAAATCCCTAAGAAATTGGTTGGTGGGGAGCCACGTGGCACAAATATAATTTTTTAAATTTATTAAAAGTAATGGGCCATTTTGACAAATAATTTTATCTTATATATAAATAAATGCTATAAATAATAATGAGGAATTTATTAGAATTGGAATAATCTCAACATGGAGGAACTTATTAGAATTGGAATAATCTCAAATCCCTAGGAAATAGGTGGGTGGGGAGCTAGAGGACACAAATCTAATTTTTTAAATTTATTAAAAGTCAATTTAACCTATGAGTAAATTGGTGGGTGGGAAGCCACATGTCATGAATCTAATTTTTTAAATCTATTAAAAGCTAATGCAACCTTACAAACTCTGTAACGCACTACAGTGGCTTCATAAACATTAAGAAGAAGCATATGTTGAACATATTCTCTTGAGAATCAATCTGAGCCATCAATTAAAAAAAATAAAAAAAAGCTCAACAAACCTCCTTCCATCTAAAGTTCATATATATACAACCACATTAAAAATATTAATGTGGTTGATATAGGCAAAGGATTCATAAATATAACAAAA
Organism: Pinus taeda; assembly: GCA_000404065.3. NCBI lineage: Eukaryota > Viridiplantae > Streptophyta > Pinopsida > Pinales > Pinaceae > Pinus > Pinus taeda. The sequence continues at coordinate 43,072 of APFE030428719.1, forward strand.
GAAACTAATGCAACAAGAAGAATGCCTTACCAATGCACACATTTACATAATTAACCATGTATAAAAAGGAAAAGAAAGGAATTACACATTTTATTGTAAAATGGACCATTTCGCTAAAAGAAAATGTACTTATATATAAAATAATGTTATAAATAATAATGAACAACTTATCACGGAGGAACTTCTCAGAATTAGAATAATCTCAAATCCCTAGGAATTGGTCGGTGGAGAGCTACTTGGTAAGAATCTAATTTTTTAAATTTATTAAAAGTAGTGCACCATTTTACTAAATAAAATTTCCTTATATAAATGAATGTTATAAACAATAATTAAGAACTTATCATGGAATAGTTAATTACAATTGGAATAATTTCAAATCCCTAGGAAATTGGTGAGCATGGAGTGGCTTTTCATGAATATAATTTAAAAAAAAAAATGTCAATACAACCTAAAGAACAGTAGAATGCACTACAAACCCTTGATAAGCATTCAAACTAAATGTACACTAAACATACTCCCTTGAAAATCAATCTAAACTCTTAATTAAATAAAACAAAACAAATTTAACAAATCCTTATCCACCTTATAAATTTAAATTGATAAAAAAACAAATAAAAATTACAGATGTAAAGATTTAACCACCTTCGTCCTTAAAGCTGCGCTGGTAATGGAATTTAAGGGCACCACTAAAAGATTTTAGCGAGAAAGCCATAGAGTAGCAATAAGGTGCCACAACGTGCACAAACTGGAATCCGGGAATTCGAAATGGTTTAATCTTCATTTAAAACATGGGAAGTGAAGTTATTTTCTACGTCATGGAGCTAAATGGTGGCACCAATTTACAAAACAAAGAAATATAGTGTCCACCTTTCTTTTCAGAACAACTAATATCATGGTTTCACAGTTGATTACACATGGATTTCACATGTGCAATCGCATAAAAGTCATTGGCCATCACATTTGATCATACAAGGATTTAGCAGGTGAAAATGCATAAAATTCATTGTATTACGAATGTCGCTTTGTCAAGTTTAATAGAGGAGATTTGCCAACAGTCGCCTCAACGAATAGTGGCACATGATGCTTGTATTTTAGGGAAGGACGCTGGTCACATTGGTCCAACCACGTATACTTGTCAAGTGTGGCTGAAACATATGTTTTATTGATTGTTGACATTCGCAACCAATTTTTTTATTATAAATTATATAACCATATTAAATACTATAATTTTATTAAAATTATATTAATTATAAATATAATTACTATTTATTATAAAATTATAAACCATATTAAATATTATAATCTTATTAAATTATATTAATTATAAATATAGTTACTAATTTTATTAAAATGAGTACAATTTTAAGAGTTTTTATTTATTTTTCAAAGATTGTGTGGATGGTTAAAAGTGGTCGTAATCTAGTAATAAAAATTTCAAAAAAATTTCACATGAGCAATGTTTAAAATCATGTTTTTGATAGTGGAAATGGGTTATCACCATCAAAAACCTATGAAGCACCAAGAATATTATGCCTTTGGAAAATGAGTCTTATATTAATAAACCCTATAAATTATTATTTTATATTTTTTTAATGAAATAAATCCAAAATATAGTATAAAACCTTTAAAGAAAATAAATAATGAATAACAAATAATGACTTTTTTCGAAAATAAATTCATATAAAATCAAATGAAATGGAATAAGCAATTTTATAAATTCATAAATTCATTTATTATAATCTCATTTGAATATATCAAATTTTTAAAAAATATAACGTGTGAAATACTATTGATGGAATGATCTATAAATTTATAATTTAAAAAGAAAACCGCCTTATATCTTGGTTTTAGAGGATAAAAACTCTTCAATACTCCGTTTTTTTAACAAAACCTAAGATCCTTAAAGATTAAGTAAAATCAAAGTTCATAATAATATTTTTGTTGCAATAGTTTATAATAATATTTTTGTTGCAATAATGTAACACAAAATGATGCCAAGACATATTTTGTAAATTATTAATTAAAAGGATTTGGTCAGTTTGTAAAATAACTAAAAAAATAAGTTAAATAACTCCTAGAATAGTTACAAGAAGTTGCCTATCTTTTCCCTCAAAAAGGGAAATGACCAAACCCTTGTGAGTGGGAAAAAGAAGAGCAAGGACTATGCTGTTGATAGCTTCCTTAATTTAGACGAATTAGCCTGTGGGAAAAGATCGCGAATAACAGTTAAAGTGTATGGGACTTGAGGCTGGACCATATTCCTCATGGCCAAGGTACCAGACTTCCTTTATCCACTGTCAGGAGTTGGAAGAGATTGGAGGGGGATTTTGGACATAATTGACAGATCCATGGATGGGTTCTGAGACCTTCCAGACAAAGGAAATACGTGCACATTTATAATCAAAGCACGAAAACAGATAAGTGGTGTTTCTTTACTTGATAATCACTAGTAGGAAAAGATTATTGGTTTTATTATTATATAATGAATGGATAACATGCTGATTAATTACTAGTAAGACTCCATCATCTGATATTAATCGACATATTTTGTCTTTCATTGCATTTCTAGCACATTTAGATTGCAGACATCGAGACATAAAAAGAAGTAACGATAATAGTTAACCCTCACCCGCTTTAGAATAAAAATGCATCATCTATTTAAAGCAATAAATGAAAGAACAATTTACAGTGGAAGACCATATATCCTTTTAACCTTTCTAAATACATATTGTCTTGCCTAAGTTTAAAAACGTACCTGTAATTAGAATCATAACACACATTCTTGAATCATGACTGCTCTATAGAAATTAATAAATTACTATTCTGATTAACCTCATTAGGAAAACATTCAAAAAATGTCAGAGACTGTGAAATCTCCCTCAAAAGACGTTATTCTACCATTATCTATTTTAAGTCACTGGAGCTCTAACCAGAGTTGTACGATAAATAAATTAATATGTGAGGGCTCGTATGGATCTCGATCAAGTTCTAAAGGAACCCCCATGAGCCAACCACCCAAGTGAAGCTTTTTCAAATCAGAAGGATGGAAATGCTTAAATTTAGCAAATAAACAAAAGTAGGAAAATCTAAACTATACTTGTCCGACAGTGAACAACATAAAGCCCAATACATGGTTACAAGCGACCAACCCAAAAATAGAGAAAAACCTGACCACGAGTCCTCATAAAAAGACACAAAGGGAATATGGAACCAGATAAACAACATTTATATATATGTAAACCTTCAATAAAACCCATAACAATGGTATTGCAAAAAAATCAATATCGTACTTATGAAAGGGTTCAACCATTGCCCATAATTTAAAACAACTACAATTGTAATTTCAGAGAGAGTTGTAGCGTCCCAACGATCAAAAACCCAAGACTTAACACAAGGAAATAAACAATCCCTCAACTAATTCAGGTTGAATTTTTTCACCTGAATAACAAATCAACAGGACAAGCCAAAGGAATGACCAATGTGAAATTGAAGATAGAAATTATTGTGAGCGAGCCGTCTTGCTCCGAAACACACTTCTGGATATATATATTGCAGCCAGAACGTACTTGTGGTCAATAAAATGCCAAAGATTAAACCTTAATCAATAGAACACATTAGAAAATATGAAATGAAGGATTAAGCAATTACATGTTATTTCTTTGCCCAATTTATAGAAATCCTATGAAGTGGATAGGGATGCAAGTGGATATGTTATGGGAGTAGTCTTGATGCAAGGAGGTGATATGATGTTCTATCATTCAAAATTATTTCATGGTGAAGTATTGTACTACTCTACAAAGAAAAAGAACATTATTCTCTTGTTTAAGTTGTTAAGAATATGATGGGAAAGGAAACCATTATTGACAATAATCACCATCAATGACAATATGTATAGTTCTATAGTAAGCTTCAACAAACTAGATAATATGAGTGGATGTATTTTTTATAATAAATTCATCTTATTATAAAATAAAAGAAGGTTAGTATTACTAAGTTATTAGACATTATTTCAACTCCAACATCATCAAATATCACATCTCTAGGCACTCTTATTCACATGGATCATTTATCCCCTAATGCATACAAAGAGGAATACATACAATATGAAGACATTAAGGAGGTATTTTAGCAATGATAAGGTGTGCTCATGTAGAAAATGGTGATAGTGGGATTAATTTACCATCCCCAATGTGAGTTACTCTACAAATTGCATAGTATTTATGTTCCTAATGTTGAAATATTGCAACTTATTAGAGAGCTTGACATCTCTAAGTTGTAGGAAATTTATGTCTATTGGGACATAATGCATTTTTTTGGTTAGGAAAATAAAGGTCAAATTTATTAGCTTAGGAATACCTTGTTATACCAATAAACCTAGTAATAGAAAAAAAAATATTCATACCAACCCTTTCATGTACCTACCAAATAATGGAAAATCATCTCCATGGGTTTCTTGGGTAGTTTTCTAATAGAAAAGATGAAACATAACCATGTATTTTTGCTAGTTGATAGGTTTCACGATAAGATGTTCATAATTTTGCATTCCAAAGAACTTTCAGTGGACAAGATATAACAATCATGCTCTTTGAAAAGGTTTAGATAGCATGCGCACTTTGAGATACCATGGAGAATAATATTAGATAGAGATATAAGATTTCCTAGTTTCTTTTGATCTACACTCTCGGAGATGATTGACATCAAACTGAAGAGATACACATTGTTCCATTCATAGACAAATGGGTGGATTCAAGTAGTGAATAGGGCATTTGTTGATATCTCAAGAGGTTTAAAAGATAAGCATTGAAGTGCTTGGAATGAAAATTTGATTTATGTTTATCACTCTTATAATATAGTTGTCTAGACTCATGCTAATAATTCCCCTTTTGAAATTTTCTTGGAATATTTTATACCTTCACCCGTAGATATTATAAATGTAGAAAAAAGGGGAGAGAAGGAAGATACCATATAGGAACCACTGAATGATGAAAATACAATTAATAGTTTTAACATACCCATTTGTAGGAATATGAAAAAATGAATTCATAGGAAAAGTATAAGGCTAGTAGTGACCACCATAATTTTGAATACATTATTGGTTAGAGTGATAGGCTAGTTACATCTGGATAAATAAAGGGTATAGGGTCTTGGTAAGAAGATCAATTATTTACAATATAGTCCAATTGAAGTGCTCAATAAAAGATGGCGATAATGGATATAAACTCATTCTACCACCATTCTTGTGCATTTACTTAGTAGTTAATGTGGAAAATGCGAAACTCTTTGATCCTTCCATGTTATGATTGGAAATTGACAAGAAAATATTACCTACCATATATTGATTAGAATTAGAAGTTTAATAATTATAATAGAGGATGTAATTTTCAAAGTAATTCTAGGATAAAAAGAGTATGGAAATAGGAAATTTGTATTTTGGGATGAAAGGAAAAGTCCTAGGTAAGATGACATGGTACTCCATAAAGAAGGTAGAGCAAAAGTTCCTACCTCCTTCAATAAACGGTTTTAGGGAGATAAAAGATGTAAATATGGGAAGTTAGAATCTAAAAAGTATCATAGTATCATTCCTCATACATTTTAATATATTTTGAGTGGAAAATTTATATCAATTATCTTGTAGGGCCCATTTTAGGGGTAGAAATTGTTTTGGTGAGTTGGGTTTAGTGTCATATTTGAGCTCATTTGAGGAAATAAATAAGATTTTCTTAGATAAAAAACTTTTGAAATAATACCTTAACCTATCAATGTTATTATACATATTAATATATTTCATATGGTGCAGACATGACCTTAATCAATGATCCAGATCTTTTCACTTCAAAGATGCATACAAAACTTCATTTGAAAAGGGCATGTAACCATAAGATTAAAACACACAAAATAAGTGGAAATGAATGGCAACTATGAGAACAAAAGATATAAACAAGTTGATAATGGAGTTCACCTAGTGTGGGTTACATCTTCGAGCCCTCCTCAATGTGGGGAGGCCTCTTTAATTAATCTTTAGAACAATAAAATTACATTCATATACTTGACCCCTTTCTACTTCGGTCAAAATCTGGTCCCCTGGAAATCTCAAAGATTTCCCAAAAATTCTTCTCGCATGTTGAATGGAATTCAGCTACTCAGATGAAAATTTTGATCATATTGTCACATTCCTTGTGAAAGACTGAGAAGAATGAGTAAAAAGTCAACGTGGGTTTGAAACTGTCAATTTTTGGCCCCTAGGGATTCTCAAATATTCCTCAAGATTCTATACAAATTTTGTTCTATAGGTTGACTAAAATTCTACTCCTTAGATCAAAAATACAAAGCTCAGTTGGTAGCAAGAGGTTATTCCCAGGTGCTGAGAATTGATTTTTGTGATATTTTTTCTCCTCTTGCCAAGGCAACTTCTATTAGATTACTTTTATCTGTGGCTGCTGCTTTTGATAATTTGAGGAAGAACAGATGGATGTGAGGACAACATTTCTTCACAGGGATTTGGAAGAGGATACTACATGAAGCAACCTGAAGGCTTTGTTGTGAAGGGTAAGAAAGATTTAGTATGCAAGTTAAAAAAGTCTCTATATGGGTTAAAATAGTCACCAAGGATGTGCTATCAGAAATTTGATACATTTATACGGGGACTTGGCTTCACCAGAAGCAAAGAAGATCACTGTGTGTATTTTAAATTAATTGGTGACCGTGTTATTTATTTGGTCTTATCTGTGGATGATATGTTGCTGCTTGGAAATGACAAAGAAATTATCCAGGATTTGAAGACCCAATTGTCCTCCAAATTCGACATGAAAGATCTTGGTGTTGCAAACTATATTTTGGGTATGGAAATTAGAAGAGATTGGGCAAAGAGGAAGCTCTGGTTCAACCAAAGGAAGTATGTTGATACAATACTATGGAGGTTTAATATGCAGGATAGTAAACTGGTGAAGGTTCCTATTCTTGTAGGTGTGAGGCTATCTGATGAACATTGTCTCAAGACACAAGAAGAGGAAGAGGACATGTCCCGTGTTCCATATGCAAGTGTAGTCGGTAGCCTAATGTATGCAATGGTCTGTACTAGACTAGACATTGCACATGTAGTGGGAGTATTGAGTAGGTTTATGTCAAAACTAGGAAAGGAGCATTGGATAGAAATGAAGCTAGTTTTTAGGTATTTGCGTGGCACTAGTGATTATGGTTTGTGATACCAAGAAGACCAAGATTGGACAGAGTGTTGGATATTTGTGGCTTTGTTGATGCGGACGGGGCTGGAGACCTAGATCAAAGAAGATCTACAAGTAGGTATGTGTTTAACCTATTTGGAGGTGCAGTCAATTGGATGAGTAGGAAACAATCTGTAGTGGCACTATCAACTACAATGGCAGAATACTTGGCAGCCACTCATGCAAGTATGAAAGCAGTTTGGTTGCAGAGATTGTGTTCAAGTATGGGGTTAATATAGGAAGCTATAAGGATAGACTGTGACAACCAAAGTGCAATTTTCTTGGCAAATAACCTCGCATATCATTCAAAGACAAAGCACATTGATGTTTAGTATCACTTTGTGAGGGATATCATAGAAGACAAAAAAGTGTTGCTGGTAAAGGTGGACACTTTGAAGAATATTGCAGATGCATTGACAAAATCTGTCAACTCTGAGAAGTTCTCTTGGTGTAGAGAAACAATGGGCATTGTAGGGCTAGATAGATGACTAAGCTCTCTTGTGACCCCTTGTGGAAAGAAAAAAACATGTGGGAGAATTTCGGGTTGTGTTATATTCTTTCCACGACTAACCCATGTAGTTAATCAGGTGGTTAGAGGGGGTGCAGAGCCCCCTTCACTGTGTAGTGGGGGGGGGGGGGGGGGGGGCACAGGTAGTTTGAGGCATTCCCATAACCCCACTTTATGGGTTTCGAGGCATCACCCAAATTTCTTTTGGCTTTGGATCCTATGTTAGGATGGGTGGACCCACCTATGGTTTTCTGCATGATTTTCGCACATGTTTTTGGACGCGATGGTTTTCGGTCGATGGTATTGGATGCAATGGTTTTTGGTCCATGGTATTGGATGCTTTGGCATGGATAAATATGTATTATAACATTAAAAGGAACATAATGAAAAATCAAGTTGGTAGTCCCAATTTTCAGATCCAGGGAAAAATCTTTGTGTATATGTGTTTTATGTGTTATGCTCTCGCATTATTTATTTTCTATGTTTTAGAATTCATATGTAGGTAATTTCTATATGGGGTTAAAACCTACAGTTGTGACACTGGACTTTAGGTTAAGGGAGGATCATCAAACAGTTTTGTATGTTGGGCATTCAGGTGTGTTAGTTGATGGTTGTTATAAGAATTATGGCTATGTATATGCCTGCCATTATATTGTTGTTTTAGTTACTTGCATGATATATGTTAGCAAATTAGTGCAATCACATGCACATGCGTCAGATAGCCATGAATGATGGTAAATTTTTTATTATATAAATTGTGGTCATATGCATGATGATTATGGTTATTACAACTCAGATCTTGATATTATGTAGTGTGCTAATCTGGATTGGCCCGTGCAGATGGTTATCGTTATGATATTCATGTATTATTCAGTATTTTTGATATTGTGTCATACTAATCTGGATTGACTTGTGCATATGCAATAGCCCCCGTTAAGATACATTGAGGAATGATTTTGATTATGTCATCTATTTGGTTTATCTAACACTGTATGTTTACAATTTGATTGATTGATTAATTACATGATATGAGTATGTGTATAAGATTGCATGAAGATATCGCCATGTTTTAAGATGGTTGTACTAACTCAATATAAGCTGAGATAGTTGACATGTACTTGAATGTAAGTGGGTTCTTGTTGTAGTATTATTATTTGTAACTATGAGTCGATTATGACATGGTTGTTAATATTGGTAAAGGTTTATTTGAATCCAATAGATACAACGCCTTGATCTTTGGAACATGTGGTTGACATGTCTGAACAGTTGCAGGGAAGCATGCTTGGTATTAGAATGACTAGGTAACAATTGATTTGTTGATATAACTAACAGTTGGGTGATGTTATAGTACATAGTAAGACTCAACTGAAGCAAGTAAAAAAAGGTAACATAAAGGAATTAGGTGAGAATTCATTTGGCTATGTTTGGAAACCACAATTCCAAATGAATGAGTGATTTGCATGAATACATGAAGTCTACTTAACCTTGATTTCGTCTGACATTATGTGGATATGTGCTAGATTTATGAACATGTATTTGATAGGTATAACAACTAGTTTCCACTTGTAGTGGGATTCATCAAGGGAATTGGAGTCCCTTTAGAGATGGAATGGATGTTTTTAGTTACAAGGTAACATTCTTGGCACAACAAGGTAAGATAACTGGTATATTGTTATATATATTTATACATTGACAATTATGTGTCTATGGTAGTATGATGCATGGGATCATATGGAAAAAGAGACTACATGAAATCTTGAAGATGGATAAGGTTGAGCTTTTCCTTGGAGGTATTAAGAACCCATGGGGATTGATTCATTGTGTTTGTTTCTAGTTTTGTACTTTTAGTGCTTTGTGATTTGTTTGCGCTTGGTTTACAATTTTGTTTATGTCTTGTGCATGATCATGCCACTTTGTTTGTGTTGGCATATTGTTATTGGTTTTTCATGGTTTTCTTCTTGCTTGATTCTTGATCTTTCCTTTTATCTTTTTGATGGTCTGGGGAATTAGTTGGGAAAAAGGAAAGTTGGTGGAGCTCTAAGAGAGCTAAATGGAACCTGAAAAATAATGTAAGACCTGGGTGAAGCCTAGTGCATGTACAAGGCTAGTTGAAGGAAATAATATGATATTTAAATAGATTGGTTGGGTCCACTGGGGTCAGTGGATAGTGGAAGGACAATCATGAGAAAGGTAGCAAGAAAGGTGAAGTAAATGGATCTAAGGCGTCAGTTGCCTTGGATATGTTTGGAACGGTTGTTCTCAATATTGTGCATGTTGTGCATGGATAATGGAAGTTCTCTTAACCTTAACATTATGATATTTGGAAATTATGTTGTTATTATGATTAATGTCTATATATGTATGTACCTACGTTGTTTCCTAATAGGGATGTCAGGGATCATGATTGTTTTATGCTGATGCTTATATGTATATAGGTATGTATGTATGTTGGTTGTTGTCCAAAAAGGTTGGCAGGGATCATTCCTGTGGAGGACTAATTTCTTATGCAAGTGAATGTAATGAAGAGGTTCCTGGCTATGAGGAATCAAGTGGGAAGAGTAGCCCAACAAATTTATAAAGTTAGTATCATGTTGATATGAATTGATATTATGTGTTTATACTATGTCTATGTTTATATTATGTTAGGTAATGTCTAGGGATACATCAACTGCACTAAAGTAGTGTGATCTGTGACATCCAAGGATAAGGATAGATAATGGAAATACGTTAGAGGCTAGGTTGCATGGTAGAACTAGTGGGGCCTCCGACTATGTAGTAATACTGTGGTGTACATGTTTTACATGTTGTATCTATGGTGTTACATACATATGGTACAATGTGCATGTTGTATATGTGATGCTATGTATAAATGGTGTTGTATATATGTTGTATATGTGGTTCTATGTACAAATGATGCTCGATACATGTTGTATATGTGGTGTATAGATTGTACATATGGTGTTCTGTATATATGGTGTTGAGTACATGTTTCACATGTGATGTTGTGTACATATGGTGCTATGTACATGTTGTACATAATATATTGTGTGCGTGCAGTGTTGTGTACATGTTGTGCATGTGGTGGTGTGTAGGTGGTGATGTGTACACGCTGTGCAGGTGGTGTCATGTACATGTGATGTTGTGTACGCGTTGTGTAGGTGGTGTTGTGTACATGTCATACATGTTGTGTTATATTGTGTCTATGTGATATTGTGTTGCGGATATTGTGTAGTTGTTCTATTGTGACATGTGTATTAATTTTATTATATGGTGTGTATGTATATGTGTTGTGTTTCACACTGGGAATAGGTGTATGTGTCATGTTTTAAATTGGGTGTAGGTGTATATGTTGTGCTGTACACAAGGCGTAGGTGTATGTGTGACGTTGTAAGCCGAGTGTAGGTGTATGTGTTATATTGTGCACCGGGTGTAGGTGTATGTGTCATTTTGTACACTAGGTGTAGGTGAATGTGTCATGTTGTACATGATGTATAGGTGTATGTATTGTGTTTTACAGTCTGATGAGACAGCAATGTACAAGACTATTTGGGCCCTTGCTATTGATATTGATTGTTGAGGCGGTTTAGTCTCAGGATACCCTTGTTGTTATGGAGGGTTGAGGTGGTTTAGTCTCAAGATACTCTTGTTGCTAATATTGAGGGAGTAGGCAGTTCAGTCACCAAATTCCCTTGTTGCTTAAAGAGAAGTCATTGGGTGATTGTCGGGTTTGGAAATCGATTCAATGTGTGTACAGAAAGGACAAAGAACATATGCATGAAGCAAAAGAAGAATTCAAAAGGTAAGTATCAGTATTTTATTTCAGTTTTAGTTATGCAGGTGATATATGGATCTGATTTATGATGGTTGCATGTGATTTATGATTTTGAGTTATGATGGTTGTGTTTTGAGCTAAATGGATGTGATATGTTTATACATGATGATTTGGTCAAAGATCTGGTTTGACTGGTTGTGGTAGGAAGTAAATGAAATTGCAAGTGTACCCTATTGATGGGCCACCAATGAGGTATGGTTTGAATTTATTTCAATTCCTTATAGTCTTATGGAAATTATGTTCTTGTTACATGAAAGCAAGGTAATGCACAGTTTGGGTGGTTGAAATAGACTACAAGAATTAGTAGCAATGGCAAAAGGAATTGGAGTACGCAATAGTATTTTGGTAAAGCACTTCACGAGAGGGTCATTATGGGACATTGGTACCAAATAATGTCAATTGATTTCCATGAGCACGCTATGACTAATATGATGGTTTTGAAACAAGGATATGCGTTTATTTTTGGACCTTCTAATGGGAGGAAACCTTGCCAAGGGACGAAACACCTGGAAAAGGGGATGTTAGGGAACTTGGAAGGTGAGTGACTACATGGAAGGGGGTCACTAGATTGCTCAAGGGATTGTGTAGTGAAGAAGGGAAGGCTAGGGATGGATTTTTTTTGGCTATTAGAATTTCCAGATGGAATCAGATGCACATTGGGAGTGTGCACTAGAACAATGGTTTGATAATTGTTCACTGAGAGAATAGGTAGCAGAAAGAATGTGGCATTGCACATTGGATGTAGGTTTGAATTTAGCAGTGGATTTTGGACTTCCTAGGAAGCAGGTGAATCCTGGTACTACTTTTGAGGGTGAATGTGTGAGCCTATAGATTCCCTTATTGTAGATGCAGCCACTGTAACCTTTTATTTGTTGGTTAAAGAAAATGTACATATGTATATATGTGTATATTATTGTAAACATTGTATTGATCTAGATTTATAAAGCTCCATAAAAAACATTGTTATTTTTTTGTTTAACCAGATGTGTATAAGTATGCATGGTTGTTATTTTAAATATCATAATGAGTTGTGTTATAAAACTCTAGTACACGGTATGATTGTCATCTTTTCAGAAGTAGTCATTATAAATACTACATCAAGAAAAGTTATAGAGCTCCATGGGTAGTATGTTTTGGTTTTCAATCACCTTGATGGTCATAGGTGTCATAAAACACCAATGATGGTGTTCCCTTAAGGGGGAGGGTTCCGCAACAATCCAGGGTTAAAATTTCATGTAATAAAGTTAATAAAGGAAAAATAAGATCAAGGTCATGGGACATGTATTCCAAGATGAATGTTGGGAAAATGATCCTAATGGGCATCACTTGTTATTTATGGTGGCTAAGGGAAATTGGCAAAGGCATTGGAAAAGGATTTGAAAACGAAAAATACATTTTTGCATTTATTATATGAAAAGAAAGGAAAATAGGAGAAAAGGAAGGTGAAGAGAAACAAATTTGCGTGAGGAGGAAATTGAAAGAAAAAAGAGGGAAAATGAAGAAATTAGAGGCATTAATAATAAAAATGCTTATGAGGATCAGTTCACATCCTTTTTTCAGCCTTTTTTTAGTTTAGTTTTGAAATTAATCCGAGAGAGGAGAATAGCACCAGAGGATAAGGAAAGAAAGCAAGCAAATGAAGGACAAGGAAAGGAAGGGGAAGAAAGGATCAAGCAAGGGAAAGTTTGATCAAGTGGCTTCAATGAGAATACTTGTAGGCAACAAGTTGCATGTATGATTTTATAGTTGGTTTGGCATGAATGGTATATGCATGTTTGTATTTGGTTGATTTGTTTTCATTGGAATGGGTTTTGATAGTGGTTTCAACCTTTCCTTGCCATTTCTAGTAGTCATGGTGTGATGGGATTCATTCTTCCTTGAGCTTTGGATTGTTGTAAGGTTTTGGATCAAGGTGAGGTAGTCTCAAAAAAATCCAAAAGGTTGGGGGTCGATATGGTTTTCTCTGGGATTCCCTCAATAGGTGGGTGGAGATAGGAAAATTCCTCAAGGGATGTTGAAGGAATTCTGAGGCATCCAAGCTCAGTTTGGTTTTGTTATACTAGGACTAGTTTAGTCGAGATCATGGTAGTGTGAGGGTGGAGGTCATTTAAACTCTAGGTTCCCTTCATTGTTTAGGCATTGATTATCCCTTGAGATCCAAAATTCATCATTGCAATATGGTACAAGGGTTATTAGCTAAAAGATATATTTGGTTTAGCCCAATCTTGGTCGGTTGGTACGTGGAAGTCCTTGACTTAGTTGTCTTTTTCATCTGTCGATAAGAGCTAATGTCCTCTTTTATTTTATGAGTAAAAGTACATGTGATTGTGTGGCTTTAATGGATGTTAAGTCATTTTTATTTATTTGGTTATATGCTAGTTATAAGCATGGTTGTTTGACATATTCAAGTTATGGATCTTAACATGTTTTTACTTGTAAATGTCTGGAAAATGAATGCATGACTTAATAGATGTTATGTTAGCTATTGTGAGAGATCATTACACCTTCTTTATGTTTCTCAGATAATTTCGGGATCTCTATGCTCAGATATGTATTTATGACTTGTAGATTTCATATTCACCATATGTTTGTAGAATGAATGTCATGGTTAGACCTAGTTAGGTCAAGTCATTGTCTAAGTTTTGTGTTAAAGGCTTCATCCTTGTGTCATCTGTTGTTCTAGAACATTTCATCATGTGTAGAATAAATAAAATGGGTGTGTAGAATGAAGGAAAGCCATCAAACGTGAATCCATGTGAACATCTCATATTTAAGAAATATTCCATGAATGACTAGCTAATAAGCATGGAATGGATTGGAATACTCCTCAACATTCATAGAATAGGGCATCACAAAATAATTATTCAACATGATATTTTCAAATACCAACAACCACTCCAAGTTGGAGAAGTCACGACAACGCTATATGGAATCAAGGCAAATAAAATTATGCAACATCCAACCATCAAGGATTAAGACAAAAATTAATTGAATTTGGATGGATGGATCACCATCATTGGAAAGAAGAATGCAAAAAATATGAGGAAATCCTATTATTTGCTTTCATTGCATATAAAACCATTACAAAAAATGCAATAATATAAGGAAATCATATTATTTATTTTCTTTGAATATAGCACCCTTAATTGCAAAGATTTGAGGACAAATATTTTTGAACGAGGGTATTATGATATGACCCTAGTGGGGGGTATATATGGGGTTAAATGCACATGTAATGTTTAAATATAAATGTAATATGGTTGACCTAATAAGTAAGGACACATACACACGCACAGATATATATATATATATATATTATAATATATATATATATATATATATATATATTATTATATATATATATTATTATATATATGTATGTAGTATATTATATATCTATTATGTATATATATATCTATATGTATATATGTATATATCATATATGTATATATAATATATATATATATGATATATATATATATATATATATATATATATATATATATATATATATATATATATATATATATTGATTTTTATGTTTTAGATGTATGAATGTTTTTGGGAATTTGGAGGAGGTTCTACTATTCTTTAAGGAGTTGTTATGAAACTTATCTTTGTTATCTATATGGAATTTTTTCTCCATGCTCATATTGTTGTACATGATGTGTACTTTTAGGTTTTATGTGTTTGGGCCATAGCCATTGAAATATTGTTTTTCTTTTAACAATTTTTGCATGGTATATCCCAACTCCATGTTAAATAATAAAGTAATTACGCATCTCCTTCATACTAGTATGTAGATAGCACATATCGAAAAAAAAGAACGATTTGACTTGTAATAAAGAGAAGTAGATGATTAACCTCTTCCACATTATATCTAGTTCACGAAGATGAAAATTAATGGAATATTTGGTTATAGGTTAGACATCGAGCTCATAATATAGGATCCTATAAGTGATTCGATTGGAAGTTTATGACTAGACTTATCCATAACTATTAGTATGATGATCCAGGTGGATATTGGTGGCCACCCGCCTATTCCACTTTGACCTCCACCATTCTCTCTTTCAATTTTTCAATTTCATTAATTGTAGTACAATTTACTATTTTCAGTGGTTTTTCTGGTCGTGAACTTTTGAAGCCATTTTGAGGCCCTAAACGATGTTTTTTAGGAAAACCAGGGCCAACATCAATTATCATTTGATGTTGACCACTTGAAAGTGGTAGTACTTCGATAGATATTTATAACAACATATTTTGCATTCCAAATGGAGATCATATACCAAATTTTCGATGCCAGGAAGTTGATTTACAAATTTACCTAAACGGGGCCCATAGTTTTATCGCTTCATCTCCTAGGGTTAGGATTTTGGATGTTTAGGGTTTTCCATTGTTTCTAAATAATAAATAGGTCTTCGAGCCTCAATGTAACATGGTTCAAAAGCATGTAGCTACCACATCTCCTCTCAGAGATAAGCTACCATCGTTCGAGCTAGTCTTATTTCCATTATGTTTGTACACATATTTCAGTATTTGATATTAATGAAATGTAGTGTTGTTTTTGTTGCATCTATGTATTTGTGGTTATACATGTAATTTGTTGCACTCCTATTTAAGTCCAGATCAATGGTATTAGAGTGGCCCTCTCTTTGTCTATTTTTCTTTCCATGTCCCTAACGAGGTCAAGATATAAGGAGTTAAGGCTCGAGCTGGTCAAACCTTTGCAAGACCAACCTCACAAATCTCGATGACCTCACTTGGAAGGAGAAAATAAATATTAGGGGGTAGGAGATCCTTTCAAAATATCGCTCGAAGAAGCCCTCAAGTGATAGAGGAATGTAGTCATGGACAACTTTTCCAATATCCTTTTGCGACTACTCAAGGGTGATGCATATCTTTCCAACAGCTACCCTGGAATTGCAACACCCTTTAAGGTACAAGTTAACTTTGAAATCATATTTGGGGCTTAGATAGATGCAAATGCCAGAGATAAATGGTTAAATGTGTTAGAAGGATACTTTCATGTTCATGATTTTTCTAGCTACACCCCACATGAAGTACTAGTGGGAAACTTACTGCGAGAAGAAGGACGAAAGTACACCCTCACTATTTTCAACCACACTGACTTGGAATTTGTTTCAGGATGCCATCAAGGAGAGGCACTTCACTATTAGGAGATACAAGGATAAATACATAAAATGGACCATGCTATGGCAGGGAAGCAACCAAGACGTGCTAGATTTTAGCAATGTTTTTCATACCCTTCACACTAAGTCGGCTATCAAGGATTTTGAGAAACATTTGATACTCAAGTATCACAACTATCTACATAGGTATATGTAGGATGAGATGGAGTTCTTGGACATCTCCTCACTCGACAGAAAGTATCGATACACTTTCAGTATTGAGAATAACCTGAGAATAACAATAAAAGAGAGACCCTGGATCTATGAATCTAGAGCAAGGGAAAGGTGCCCCCAAACCATAGAGCGAAGGGAAAATCCAAGGTGGGGTGACCCAAGATAACCCACCGATGCCAAAAATAAATAAAAACACAATGAAGACAAACAAGGACATTGGAAAGTGGTGTGAGTTCCATAAGAGCTTGAGTCACAACAAAAGTGAGTGTCGGGCCAAGCAGTCACTAGTGGCCGAGCTGAAGGCTTTCGAGTTAGATGCATGTTCCCACTCTAAG
Organism: Pinus taeda; assembly: GCA_000404065.3. Lineage (NCBI taxonomy): Eukaryota > Viridiplantae > Streptophyta > Pinopsida > Pinales > Pinaceae > Pinus > Pinus taeda. Next base: position 60,330 of record APFE030428719.1, read on the forward strand.
TTAGAGCACAAAAAAGGGAATGATAAAGGGAAGTAGATCATTGACATGGAGCCCAGTGTCACTCTAGCCACCACCAAGATCCAAAATATTGAGCCTGAAGATCTAATGGATGGGGAACGCCTATTCTAGTCACATAAATGGGTGAAGGGTTCTCTAATGCAATTCATTATCGACAACAAGAGTGAAAAGAATATCATTTTAGCAGAGGTCATGAAGTGGATGGGCCTACTAATTACAACAAATCTGCAACCATACACCATCTGTTGGCTTCACCAAGTACAATATCTTCACGTCAAGCAGTAGTGTCACCTTCCCTACAGCATGAAGCACTTCATAGATGAAGTACTGTGTGATGTTTCACCTCTTGAAGTTTGTGGTGTATTATTATGAAAACCATACATGTGGAAGGAACATGTTGTGTATGAGTCTAGACCCCACTCTGTTATTTTTTATTTGGGTAGTAAGTTATACAAGATACCAAAGGTAGCCCTGCCTATTGCCATCTCTTTGATCTCTGCTATGAAATGTAGCAAGATCATCTCTCATACTAGGGAAGGTCATAGTGGCATCCATGGCCCTAGGGAAGGGTTCCTCAATGCACACGGAGTAATATAAGCATATCTTCACCTCACCCACAGGGGTACCCTTTTACTGTCAGGTCAAGTATTTGATCGATTTGACTCCTGGAGAAAATTTACCCAACGGACCAATATATCTCAGCTTCCTTATGGAAAATGACGTGATCAAGAAGAAAATATAAGAGTTTCTGAAAAAATGGCATATCCGACCAAGTTCCTTGCCTTGTGGGAGCCCGATTTTACTTGTACAAAAGAAGTATGGGATTGGGAGGATCTGTATTGATTGTCAAGCACTAAACAAAATCATTATCAAGAATAGTTATCCAACCCCATAGATTGATGACTTTCTTGACCAACTCAAGGGGCCCAAGTATTTTAGCAAGATCGATTTGAAGTATGGTTATCACTAGATTCCAATAAATGCCACAAATGTATGGAAGACTGCCTTCAAATCCAAGGAATGCCTTTTTGAATGGTTGGTTATGCCCTTCAAGTTAAAAAATGCCCGTGATGATTTTATGAGGCCAATGGATGACATCTTGGGGTCCTTGACTAAATCATTCGTGGTTGTTTATCTGGATGACATCCTCATCTTTATTAAGAGATGGGAATAACACTTGCAACACATTCGTTATGTCCTTCAAACCCTTTGACAACATGCACAATGTGCTAACTTAGAGAAATGCACATTTGGCATGAGCTAGGTCCAATATCTGGGTTACATCATAGATGAGTGTGGCGTACATGTGGATCCGACTAAGATCCAATTCATTCAGGATTGGCCAGCCCTGACCACTCTAACAGAGCTTCGCAACATTTTGGGCATTGCAAATTTTATCCGAAGGTTTGTGTTGGTATTCTCCCATATCAGTTGGCCTTATTCAGATTACTAAGGGTGGGGTAAAAGAAAATTTTTACTAGTCTGAGTCCCAACATAAGGCATTCATTGAGTTGAAGTAAAGACTCTACTCTACACCAATACTCACATTGCCAGACTTGCAACAACCATTTGAAATCAAGACATACCCCTTAGGCTATGTTATTGGTGCATTCCTCACCCAGCACAGGCATCTAGTGGCCTATCATAATGAGACACTTTCTGATACAAGTCAGAAGTACCCCACCTATGATCAAGAGATGTATTTCATCATGCAAGATTTCTAGCAATGGAAGCATTACATTTTGGGGAAGGAGACAACCATCCACTTTGATCACCAACCTCTTCAGTTTATATAGACACAAGGGAAGTTTAAGAGAACTTTTCAACTAAAATCACATGATAGAATATTTGTCAATGCATTTCAAACTAACCAGTGTGGTTCATCATCAAGAAAAGTTAAAGGATCAGATCTAGAATGCATGTTAAATAGTTAGAGCAGAACTTCCAACAACTATAATTATTGACCAGGTAACAACTAGATTCACTACCTAATGGCTATAATAGACGAGGGAACAACTAGTTTGACCAGACACAGGGAGAAGGGGGCAAAAGACCAAATTGTAACTTAATTTGAGGTTTTTTATTAAATTAATGGTTAGTTAATTTATTAAATTACAAGTAAATTTATACAATACATATAACTAGTAAGGATTAATAATATTAAAATAATCATATTTTTAAAATAATTAAATAATATTTTAATTGTTTATTACCAATTTGTAACTTAGTTTGAGGTTTTTTTTATTAAATTAATAGTTAGTTAATTTATTAAATTACAAGTAAAATTTATACAATATATATAACTACTAAGGATTAATAAAATATTTTTAAAATAATATTATTTTAAATTTAATTGTTTATTAAAAATTAAGATCTAAGAAAATTATTTTTCTTATATTAATTAAGTTGAATTATTACATAAATGGTTAGTTATACTATTACTTATTTTATAGAATTCACAAGCTAGAATAAGTCTATTCAGGTACTTAATATATTATTAATCTAATAAAGTTAATGTGTTAACCTTATTTTAAATAAATTCAAGGATATTATTAATAGGTTTTATACTAGATCCCTATTATTATATTAATATTATTACAATTAATTGTATAGGGAATCAATAGTGAAGTAATCTTCTTAGTTACTGAAATGCATCTATTATAGTTTTAGAATTAATTTAAGGGAAGGGTTACTAATAAAATTAAATATCTAGAAATTTAAAAAGATAAATCAAATAAGGTAGGAGGCTAAAGAAGGAAGGAATCAAGGGAAAAAACTTTGAAAAAACTATAAAAAGAAGGGGGGTTGGGGAAGAAACGATGAGGAGGTGAGGGTAGGGATCTAGCATCTGTTGATCTTCCACCTGTCATCTCTATTGAGATTGCTTGGTCTCCTTTCGATCTGAATGGCTTCACTTAATTTATGGTGGTGGAACTACAAAATTCTAGCAATCACATCGGCCTTCTCAATACAAACTTGAATTTTGGTCTTCTTCCATTCTTAGCTAATGCAGAAGACTTAGTTCTCCCATGCTTAAGATCAGTTGCATGCTCACTGATTCTTTGATTAATGGAGTGCCCAATCTCACCAATATAGGGGGTCCCAAAGGAACAAGGAATAATATAGATCCCTTTCATGTCCTTAGGTTCAATAGGATCCTTCACCGATCGGAGGGATTTACAAATGGTGTAGGGGTCTAAAGGTCGAGGGGACATTATGTTTCCTCAGAATCCTCACAATCTTATTAGTGGTCCCTTAAGCAAAAGGAAGATGGACGCCCGGGATATGTTGTTTAGGTTCTTTTTTAACCACCGAATTCTTGGAAGCTTTGAGGAAAGCCTTCTGACCCAAGTACTTGCTATAACCATTCTCAACAAAGACATTGAGAAGATGGGATTTTTCTCTCTTGAAGCTCTTTTCATCAGAGATTCTTAGGGCACGAGTAGGGAGAGCGTTGAGAACACCCAACTTCTGCGCCGGGAAATGATGGGAATTGGCATGGAGATATTGCTCAATATGTGTTTTCTTCCAAAGCGGCTGGTGGGATAGGGAACCATCCATACTCTTAGAAATAAGAATATCAAGGAAAGGGAGGCAACCATAAACTTCCTGTTCCATCATGAATTTAATGGCGACAGACTAACTCTTAAAATGATGGAGGAAGAGGTCTAACTCCTGTTGGCCATGCAGCCAGATGACATTAGTGTCATCTACAACTATTTTCCAAAACTTAGGTAAGAGACGAGCCGAGGCTAGAGCTTTGGATTCAAAATCCTCCATAAAAATATTTGCAACGACAGGGGACAAGGGTGACCCATGGCAACGGCGTAGGTTTGTTCGAAGAACTCACCTTCAAAACTGAAAAAGGTGGAAGTGAGACAGATCTCAACTAACCGAGCGGTATCAGGATCTGTAAGGCACTTGATAACATCCAAAGTCTCGTTTATAGGGATGCAAGTATAGAGGGAGACTACATGAAAACTAACAAGAATATCTCCAGGGTCAAGCTTAAAATCCTTAAGCTCATCAACAAAGGAAGTTGAGTCTTTGACAAAAGACTCTATACGACCAAATAAGGGTTTAAGCTTAAAGGCAAGGAACTTAGCTAGAAGGTAGGTTGGACAACCAATGTTGTTGACAATGGGTCTAAGGGGCGTCCATTCTTTGTGAATCTTATGGAGCCCATAGATCCTAGGAGTAATAGGATTGGTCTCAATGAGTTTATGGCAAAGGGAACTCACAGTGCTATTGGATTTGATGGCAAGAGCCACCATTCTATAAATCTTCTTAAGCGAGTTTTTGGGAAGCTTTTTATATCTACCACTATTATGAAGACGATCTAACATCTTCTTGTGGTAGTGCTCCTTGTTAGGAATGATACCAACCCCTCCTTTATCAACTTTCAGAACAACGATGTCCTTATTCTGATTTAAGGATCTGAGGGCCATACATTCATGCTTACTAAGGTTACTCTAAGGGGGATTTTCTTTCCTAAGGATCACAATGCAGTCTTGCCTAATAGTGTCCTTAATATTATCAGGCAAACCCTTGATCCTGAATTCTATGTCACAAATAATGTCATGAATCGGGATCCTCCTGGGGCTATGGTAAAATTTAAACCTTTATCGAGAAGCCTAAAAGGAGAAGGGGGAAAGGATAAAATGGATAAATTAATGACTTTTTTATTATGAGAGGGAGAGGGTAGATTAGAATTGTTTATTGTCATATTTATTAGATATAAAATTATTAGATTTGTTTAAATTCTTTGTCTTACTATTATTCTTCTCCTTGTTGTAATCAAGAGGTAAATTTTTAATATATTCCATATTATTATCCTTAAGAACATTACTATTGTTATTATTAATGATAGCTATATTAATAATCTCATTATGAGTACTTAAAGCTATGTTATTATTGATGCTCTTATTATTACGTTTTTCATCATAATTATGAATATATAATTCTTTGATTCTTATTATCAATAGTATTAATAATAATATAATATAACATAATAATAATAATATAATAAATAATTATTAATATTATTATATTATTATTATTATTATTATTATTATTATTAAAACTCTGATTTGAAACAAACTGCAAAGGACGAGGTTTGACTCTTCATTTTTACAATAGAATGGTCTAATTATACTAGCAAGAGTAATGAAGGGAGCAATAGATTCCGTCGAAACAATCATTGGGTTCAACAAATCCTTTAGAGGGGAACAACTATGGCGCGATCTTGGTGCATTGTAGCCAAGATCAGCATTGGAGTCTAGGTCTTTAACATCTAACTACGATAAACCATCATTCTGATCTGAAGCGAGCGCATCCCCAGGCGAAGGAAATGTCTTAAAAGAAGACATATCATCGATGGATTGATCCTAGTTCACGTAGGGTTGTATCATTAAAAGTGGTCCAAATATCTATAATAATTCCACTTTCACATTAACTACAAAATGGGCAGCACAATAATGTTGCAAACTGCCTTAGCTAGCCCCTAGTTACAACATTAACTACTGTTCTCAACTCCTGTGGCCACGAGACCTCTAGATGGCCACAATAATACAAAAACAATCAAGAGTTGGCCTCCACATACTAGATGCTAGTAGATGGAAATCAAGTTCCTAATTTCTACTTCTAAGACACATTATTATGCTACCTAGGCCACCTCTGTGTTCCTTCAAGTGAACATGCCATGATGATTTGGGAGGCACACTGCAGTCGAGTCGCATGACACTTTGGTGTGGAGAAAACTATGTCTATGCTACACAAGTACTTTTATTGGCCTAAAGTTTGACTTGATGTTGGGAAATATATCAGATCCATCATTTCTTGCACCATCACCAAGCTAACCATCAAGAAGTAAGGCATGTACACTCCTCTGCCTACTCCTAGCTAGTCGTGGGAATCCATCTCCGTGGACTATATGTCTGGCCTACCTTCTACCAAGCATGGTTATGATTGTGTATTTGTGGTCATGGAAAAATTTTCTATGATCGCTATATTGGCAGCCTACAAGAATAGTATCACGATAAAGGAAAGTGCCAAACTCTTCTTTAAACAAGTTTGGGCACATGTTGGGATCCTATAGACCATTATATCGTATTAGGATAGTAAGTTCCTAGGCACACTCTAGTCAAGCCTCTAGATAAAATTGGACACCAAGATAACCATGTTGATTGCCTTCCATCCCTGGACTGTGGGCGAGATGAGGGTCGTCAATAGGATGATAATGCACATACTCCGCATGTACAACTCCAAGCATCCATGAACCTGCGATGAGAGTCTTCCCTATGTGCAACACAATTATAATAGATATCTCCATAGCTCAAATAGTCACAGTCCCTTTCAAGTGGGTCTAGGATTTCAACCATTGTCTTTGATTGGTGTTGCCATTTCTGATGCGACTACACAGACATAATCCACACATGTATTGTCCTAGGCTAATAAAGAGACCATATTTATTGAATGCATCCAACACATCCACCAACGGGTTCATGAAACCTTGGAGAAGTCAAATTCCAAGTACAAGGAGCGACATGATCAACATCAGGTGCCACACAATTTTCAGGTGGGAGACAATGTTTGGTTGCATTTGCAAAAGAACACACTATCGGAGCCCATCGAAAGCTCAAACCACTCTGATATGGTGCTTACACTATTACCAAGGCTTTGGGATACAATTATTTTTAGTTCAACATTCACCCTATTCCTTGGCATGCACCCAGTGTTCAATTTGGACTGCCTTCGACCATACTTCCCACCATTACTAGACACATCAGAGATTGCAAAACAACTCACACCAACAGATTTAAATGTTATGAAACCAGCTCAGAAAAAGATAGAAAAGAAATATAACACCTTAGAATTCAGCCTCTTCGAGGGGGAAACCTCCTTTACATTACACAGATGAGAAATTCTTAGATAATATAAATGACAAGACCTCCTTTCTATATATAGGATTCTAAGGGGTCATAATATAATCAAAGCCGACGAAACAATAATAATGTAAGGTCACAACAATAACAATAGTGGGCTTCTATGGGGGTACAATAATCACAATATCGGTACTACATGGACACAACAATATAATAAAGGGGTTTCACTAATAACATTAAGGGGTTACAATAGTAGTATAGGGACCTAACATGCCCCTCTCCTTTAGAAAGTGTTGTCCTCAATGGTTGAGTAGTTTTGGATGCTTCTGTATAAAATTATCATCCTTCCATGTGGAATCTTTAGTGGGTACATTCTTCCACTTGATCAGATACTCTAAAATTGATCAATTTCATAGCTGTTGATTCCTCAGTTCTGTAACTGCTTCAAGTTCCAATATGATTTTTCCTTCCTTGTCAAGTTCTAGCAATATTGTTTGAATTGGGATCTTCTGCAACTTTTGAATGAGTTCTCACCCTGCTTCATCATTCTTTCGTTCATCCCTTGCTTCATTTATTGAATTTGGTTGGATAATTATACCAACCTCTATAATTTTGGAAACCATACGTTCAATTCCACTCCTTTGGGCATAGGGATATCTGTAAGGCCTGATGTTTGGAGGAACACTTCCTAGAATCAAATGAATGGCATGATCATCATCGCAAATAGATAGGAGCCCTTTGGGAGTCTCAAATACCTTGGAATGATTGTCCAAGACTTTTTGGAGATTTGGAGAAATAGATGATGTCAATGTGGGAACCTTTAGTGAAGATAATTGTGCACTTACACCTCTTTATTCTTTCTTTAGAAGCTTTTAAATTGCGTTAGAGTTGATTATATTTCTTGGTTTCCATGTGATACCCCTTAATTCAACTTCCTTCCCTTTTGAAGAAAATTTCATGAAAAGATCTTGAAAATTAAAAGCTATTGCACCCAAGGATTATAGCCATTGGACTCCTAGTAGAACGTCAGCACCACCCGTTGGAATGGAAATCATTGGGATATTCAATACATATTCTCCCATGGATAGCTTGGTATTATGGCACTTTCCAAGGAAATTTATGGTTCTCCCACTTGCAACCATCACTCGACACTCTAGTGTTGGATATAGGAAGTAATTCAGTTCCTTGGCTATCTTACAATGAACAAAATTATGGGTACTACCCAAATCAATCAACACTATTACCTTTTTCTTCTTGATATGTCCTTCCATATTGATAGTTTGAGAAGTGGTAATTCCAACCAATGCATTAGAAGATATGTTCAGATTCATTTCTTCTTTCTCGTTGTGATCTTTCACTTCTTGAAACTTTTTCTTCTTGATATTCCCTTCTATCCTGAGAGTTTGAGGAGTTGTAATTCTTGCCAATGCTTTACAAGATATGGTTGGATTCATCTATTCTTTCTTTGGGGTTGCTTCCTCATGTATGTCCTCTTCTTTTGATGTTTCTTGATCCATTTCTTCCTCATTTTCACAATCTATGTAAAATAATTTCTTCTTAGCACACTTATGACCTTTAGTGTATTTTCTATCACAAATGTAAAATTCCTTTTTCTCTCTTCTCTTCCAATTGTTGTGGTATAAACCTTGTAGGTTGTGGAAGACTAGGGGAAAAAACACTTCGATATTTATAGTTGTGAGTGGTGGGATTCCTTCTTTCCATAATTCCGCTTTCAATTTTTCTTACCAACCCGAATGCCTTCTCCAATGAATCAGGTTCCCAAAGACAAAATTCATGTTGAATGTTATCCTTTAAAGTGCCTATGAAGACATGAATCCTTTGCTTCTCTGGAATATCATTTACCCTTATATTCAATTTTTGAATGTCCTAAATGTGCTCTACCATTAAACCCTTCTGTTTGAGATTTATCAATTGGCTAAAGAAGGTTTTTCTCTTTGTATCCTCATAATGTGCTATCATTTCCTCTGTGAAAATTGACCATGTGACAAATGGTTTATGAGAACAAAGCCCTTCATACCATAAAAATTGATTCGATTCTAAATATAAATATGCAATACGTACATTTTTTAACAATTGCACCTCATGTAGATCAAAATATTTCTCCATCTGTAGTATCCATGTTATAGGATCCTTGCCATCAAACTTCCTCATATATATCTTTGGAATATGTTGGATCTTTAATCCAACATTAGATTCTATGAAATCATGATCAACATTAATTTTTTTCTCATGACGAGTTTCTTCTACTACCTTTTCACCATTAGGAGGCCTTTCTTGCAGTAGTTTTCTCCCACCTTCAAACCTTCCATATATTTCTTCAAATCTTCCATGCCTTTCTTCCAATATTCTTTCATACCATAAATATCAACTTTCATGGCATAGATAAAACTATTTATCTTAGCATTGATCACATTATTCAAATCATCCATGAAATTTTGATTACTATGTGTTTCTATTTTCTTCATTCGAGTCATTCTTTTTCTTGCTTTTAGGATCATAATCTTCAATCTGTTGTATATTTGTAAGTTCAAATCGCCAAATTTTGTAATTTCAACCTATGGTACCCTCTGCATCCTTCTTCCAATGCCACAAGTATGATCAAAATTGGATTCTCCAAGAAAGCGTTATGTCCAATATTCTAAGATGACCTGATTATATAATGTATCATTAGAGCTAACTTATACGACATTCAACGTGTCACTGTTTCAACCTTCAGATCTAAAGAATATACACAGAAAACTATAGTCCTTCCTATTTCTGCAACTTGTTACGAAATTTCAATTTGATGCTCAGAGAAAAAGTTATGACGATTTTCCCAAGGTCACCTGTTTAGAATGTAACTCAGAAGTCTGCAAAAACCATAACCTCCTCAAATTATATCTCTGCAAATATAGTGAGAAAAGATTTGAAATTCAAATCCAAGTTTCACGAATATATCAGTTCAAATGGGTTTTAATTTCAAACTCTGAACCTTCATAGAAAAAATATTATAGCGAAAATTCCACAATGACCTGTTTGAGATGAAATTCTAGAGAATATAAAAAACCTAACTTCCTCAGTTCACATCTCTGAAAATATAGAGAGACAAGATCTAAAATTCAGACATGAGGTTCAAAACGATTTCTTCTCAAATGGATGTTTTTTTTTGGCTTTTGAAAATTCGTAGCGAAAAGGTTATAGTGAAAATTTGGCGATGACTTATTTGGGGTAGCAAAACCCTAGAATCCAAAGCTCTGATACCAAATGTTATGAAACCAACTCACAAAATGATATAAAAGAAAGATAAACACCTTAGAATTTAGCCTCTTTAAGGGGGAAACCTCCTTTACATTACACAAATGAACAATTCTTGGATGAAACAAATGACAATAACTCCTTTCTATATATAGGAGTCTAAGGGGTCATAATATAATCAGAGCCGACATAACAATAATAATATAAGGGCACAACAATAACAATAGTGGGCTTCTATGGGGTACAATAATAACAATATTGGTACTACATGGACACACCAATATAATAATGCGGTTTCACTAATAACAATAAGGGGTTAATTTAGTAGTATATGGACCTAACATAAACCCAGACTACATGGAACATGTGACAACTGATTGGATTATGGAAACATGGGCAAGAACACTCACCAACAAAAGATCCAACTATATTGGGTTGTCAAATTTGGCCAACTACTTAACCAAGGCAAGTGGCTCTCCAGGTACTAAGTTCATTAGAAGTTTCCCCATCTCATGGAGGCACTCAATGCAATGGGGATCATTGCTTCCCAAAGGGGGAGGACTGGTCTAGGTGGATGTTTGTGGCCACCCACCTATTACACTTGGACCCGCAACGCTCTCTCTTTCAGTTTTTCAGTTTCTTTAATTGTAGCACTATTTACTATTTTTGGCAGTTTTTTGGTACTAAACTTCCAAAGATGTTTTAGGGCCCTAAACGATGTTTTTTGGGAAAATTGGGGCCATCATGGATATTTAGTTGATGATGCAAACACAAAATTTGTAGTCAGATAGATCTTTCTTATAAGGTATTTTCCACATCCAACGAAGATTATATGCCAATGTTTTCACCCTAGGAAGTCAATGTACCAATTTACCCAAAATAGGCCCATAGTTTTGATGCTTCATCTCCTAGGGTTAGGTTTTTGGATGTTTAGGGTTTTCCATTGTTTCTCAATAATAAATAGGTGTTCGAGCCTAATTATAACATAGATCAGAGGCATGCAACCACCACATCTTTTCTCAGAGATATGCTACCATCTCCCGAGCTAGTCTTATTTCCATTTTGTTTGTAAGCATATTTCAGTATTTGATATTAATGAAATGCAGTGTTATTTCTATTATATCTCTATATTTATGGTTATACCTATTAATTTTTATGTTCCTATTTAAGTTTGGATAATATGAGTAAAAAAGGTTGTATAGTGCAAGGTCACTAAGAATCATAACTTAAACCAACATGATTTAGTGAAGGATGGGGAGATCTTCATCATCAATGCACACAAAGGGAAATCAAATGTATCCTTGGTAAGTGTTAGCTAAGACAAGAAACTAATTATTTTAGGTAGGAATTTTATATTTCTTTTCAGAAGATATAATCAATAAATAGGTGAATCAGTAAAGGTAAAGGAACCTTCGAAGGGATGTACGAAAGAAAATAAACACCAAATAGATGATTTTTTAAAGATAAATAAAGAAGTTTTATAGGAAATTAAAAGTTTGAATTCTAGTAAAGAACTATAGAATTAGGTAAAATATTACTTGAATAGCCATTACGAAAAATAGGACTATAGAGACAATCCAAACTATATGTAAATGAAGAGAAGAAAAAATTGCAAAATTTTTATGGGAAAGGAGTTATTAGATAAAGAATCTCACCATGTGGGTGATTTATAATCATAGTATTGACAAAGGATGGGACTTGGAGGATGTGTATCAAATAGAGAGGTCTGAATAATAACATCTTCAATAACGAAGACCCTCTATTGAGGATCACCAACTTACATGATCATCAAGAATGTACCCAATTATTCACCAAGTTGCATCACAATTTACATACAAGTAGGAATATGTAAAATAACAAGACATTTGGAATACTCCCTTTAAGGTGAGGCAACTTAGATATAAATCATTGGAAATTCCTTTTAGATTATATAACACACCCACCAAATTTCTATATTTGATGAATGAAATAATGAATCCTTTGTAGAGATGATATATTATTTTGTATCCATATTTGGGAAGGTTATATCGCACATATCATGATAGTGTTAAAGACCCTAAAAGACATCAACTATTGGTAGAAATTAATAAATATGAATTTTCCTATTAGTTCTTACTATATTTTTCATATGTTATTTTTGGAGAGGAGATTGATATTTACCTTCGGAATATGGGTTCATTCATCAAATAGATAAATCCTACTAATTTCAAGTTTGGAGCTTTGTGGGAGGATAATAATACCTTCAAAAGGTTATAGCAATATTTTCTTTTGTGCTTGAATAGTTTGTGTGATAAAAACTTATGATAACTGATTCTAGTGAAGAAATAATTAGTAGAACACATTAGAAATATGAAATGAGGGATTAGCCAAGTACATGTTATTTCTTTGCCCAATTTATAGAATTCCTATGAAGTGGAGAGGGATGCAAGTGGATATGTTATGGGAGTAGTATTGATGCAAGGAGGAGATATGGTGTTCTATCATTCAAAATTATTTCATGGTGAAGTCTTGTACTACTATACAGAGAAAAACAACTTTATTCTCTTGTTTAAGTTGTTAAGAATATGATGGGAAAGGAAACCATTATTGACAATAATCACCATCAATGACAATATGTATAGTTCTATAGTAATCTCCAACAAACTAGATAGTACGAGTGGATGGATATTTTATAATATCTTCATATTATTATAAAATAAAAGAAGGTTAGTATTATTAAGTTATTAGACATTATTTAAACTCCAACCTCATCACGTATTGCATCTCTAGGCACTCTTATTCACATGGATCATTTCTCCTGTGATGCATACAAAGAGGAATACATACAATATGAAGACATTAAGGAGGTATTTTGGCGATGATAAGGTGTGTTCATGTAGAAAAATGTGATAGTTCTATTAAGTTACCATCCCCAATGTGAGTTACTCTACAAATTGCATAATATTTATGTTCCTAATGTTGAAATATTGCAACTTATTAGAGAGGTTGACATCTCTAAGTTGTAGGAAATTTATGTCTACTGGGACATAATGCATTTTTTTGGTTAGGAAAATAAAGGTCAAATTTATTAGGTTAGGCATACTTTTTTATACTGACAAACCTAATAATAGAAAAAAAATATTGATACCAACCCTTTCATGTACCTACCAAATAATGGAAAATCATCTCCATGGGTTTCATGGGTGGTTTTCTAATAAGAAAGAGGAAACATAACCATGTATTTTTGGTAGTTGATAGGTTTCATTATAAGATGTTCATTATTTTGCATCCTAAAGAACTTTTAGCAGACAAGATATAACAGTCTCGTTCTTTGAAAAGTTTTAGATAGCATGTGCACTTTGAGATACCATGGAGAATAATATTATATAGAGATATGGGATTTCCTAGTTTCTTTTGATCTACACTGTCAGAGATCATTGACATCAAATTGAAGAGGTACACATTGTTCCATTCATAGACAAATGAGTGCATTCAAGTAGTGAATAGGGCATTGGTTCATATCTAAAGAGGTTTAAAAGATAAGCATTGAATTACTTGGAATGAAAATTTAATTTATGTTTATCACTCTTATAATATAGTTGTCCACACTCGCGCTAATAAATCCCCTTTTGAAAATTTCTTGGAATATTTTATACCTTCACCTTTAGATATTATAAATGTAGAAAAAGGGGGAGAGAAGGAAGATACCATATAGGAAGCATTGAATGATGAAAATATCATTAATAATTTTAACATATCCATTTGTAAGAATATGAAAAAATGAATTCATAGGAGAAGTTTAAGGCTAGGAGTGACCAGCATAGTTTTGAATACATTATTGGTCAGAGTGATAGGCCAGTTACATTTGGATAAATAATGGGTATAGGGTCTTCGTAAGAAGATCAATTATTTACAATATAGTCCAATTGAAGTGCTCAATAAAAGATGGCAATAATGGATATAAAATTGTTCTACCACCGTTCTTGCACATTTACTTAGTAGTTAATGTGGAAAATGTGAAACTCTTTGATCCTTCCATGTTATAATTGGAAACTAAAAAGAAAGTATTACCTACCATAGACTGATTAGAAATAGAATTTTGACAAATATAATAGAGGATGTAATTTTCAAAGTAATTCTAGGATAAAGAGAATGGAAACAATAAATTTGTATTTTGGGATGAAAGGAAAAGTCCTAGGTAAGACGAAATGGTACTCCACAAAGAAGGTAGAGCAAACGTTTACCACTTTCAATAAACGCTTTTAGGGAGATAAAATATCTAAATATGGGAAGTCAGAATCTAAAAAGAATCATAGTATCATTCCTCGTATATTTTAATATATTTTGAGTGGAAAGTTTATATCAATTATCTTGTAGGACCCATTTTAGAGGTAGAAATTGTTTTGGTGAGTTGTGTTTAGTGTCATATTTGAGCTCGTTTGAGGAAATAAATAATATTTTTTTAGATAAAAAACTTTTGAAATAATGTCTCAACCTATCAATGTTATTATACATATTAATATATTTCATATGGTGCAGACATGACCTTAATCATCGATCCAGATATTTTCACTTCAAAGATGCATTTGAAAAGGACATGTAACCATAAGATGAAAACACATAAAATAAGCGGAAATAAATGGAAAATATGAGAAGCAAAGATATAAACACGTTGATAATGAAGTTCACCCAGTGTGAGTTACATCTTTGAGCCATCCTCAATGTGCGGAGGCCTCTTTCATTAATCTTTAGAACAATAAAATTACATGCATGTAAAAAATAAACCTTATACCTCCACCTTAGGGGATGAACTGAGAATGCACACCTCTACTAAAGAAATGGACCGTACCACTGAATCATTATCAAAAAGTCATGAAAAATGACTATATACTTGACCCCTTTCTGCTTCGGTCAAAATCTAGTCCCTTGGAAATCTCAAAGATTTCCCAAATAATCTTTCTCACAAGTTGAATGGAATTTAGCTACTCAGATGAAGAGTTTGATCATATCGTCACATTCCTTGTGAAAGACTGAGAAGAATGAGTAAAAAGTGAGCTTGGGTCTGAAACTATCAATTTTTGGCCCCTAGGGATTCTCAAATATTTCTCAAGATTCTATAAAAATTTCATTCTATAGGTTGACTAAAATTCTATTGCTCAAATAAAAAACCTCACCATAGTGTTAGACTCCTGGTTAAATTCTAGATTGTTTGAGTATAAACTTGGCATGAATCTGACACTGAAAATTTTCCCTCTAGGGAATCTTTTAGATTCCTTGCATATTCCTTGCATTAGGTATCTGCTCCTCAATTTCCATGCCCACTCAGGGTTCCACTTCTCTCTAAGATCCACGCACTCCTTCGTCCTCTATTCAATGAATGGCAAGTTTTGAGTTTATATGTATTTTTCGTGGCTAGAAATTACAAGAGGTGTTGTTGGCTCACCAGTTAAAATAGACAATTGGTTGGAGGTGGGTCAGGCTCAAACTCGCAGCCCACTTGTTGGCTCAAATTGGCATGTTGTTTTATTTTGGCATGTATGTGCATTTGTATGTGTATGTATATATATATATATATATATATATATATTATATATATATATATAGTATATATATATATATATATATATATACGTATAGGTATATGTATATGTGTATATCTATACATATGTATATCTTATACATATGCATATGTAAATATATATATATATATATAATATATATATATATATATATATATATATATATATATATATATATAATGGTTGGGGGTGGCGGTCTGCCATGCCATTTTATATTCTTTATTAAATTTAAACAAATTGTTCAAAATTTTCTGACCTGCTTTTTGAGGTCGCTAGATTTTTTAAGTAGGCAACAATTTTATCAATTCCGGCTACTAGAAACAGTTGCCACAAAGTGTCAATTTGTTGCCTCATTAACTTCCTCAAAATTTAATGGCTCCACCATATTTAGCCAGACTCCAAAATTAGTTTGTGCTTAGTTAACTTTAGTCAAGGGGAATAGTTGACTAAAACTTGCATTGTCCATAACTTTCTCATACGATGTCAGATTGAGGTTTTGCTTACACCGTTAGAAATCTTGCAATCATATATTCGGTAAAAAATTGGTTTCAATGCAATCCAAAAACTTTTATTTTTTAGCTTTTCAAAGCCCTCTTTGATTTCTAAGCCTCTTTGTAGTCACATGAATCAACCAGAGTCCATATGAGGAAGTTATGGCTCCAATATATTGAGCTATGTTGTTCAACACCATACTAATGAATGGATTTCCTAATATTTCACATTATATACACCATATGGAGCTACTCATGTCTGGAATTACATTAATATAATATATTTTCTAAAACCCTATCCTTAATAACTAGTGAGGGCATGCCAAAAACCTTGACCATAATTCTAGATGATTATTAGGATATTTTAAGGATTAGGACAGTAGGAGATTAATGGTTATATTCTTATTATACCATTTCACTATTTCAATTTTAAATACAATAAGGAAGTGGGATATTAGAGTAGAAACAAGACCTTAGATTAGCTACAAAAGAAGCAATGTTAATGCAACTCCATAGGGAATTCACATTTCTTTGTAATTACATTTCATATTAAAGAATAAAAGAGAAAAAACATGATCTTAAAAGTTTTGCTAGGGTTTCTCATATTTTCTTTCCCATATCACTTCTAGTTTTCATTGCGTGGATGATTTTTCATTTACTTTAATTTCATTCATTTTGGTATTTTGTTCACTAAGAAAGTAATGTTAAATATAAATATTAAGCAAAATGCCATTTAGCAAAGTGGTTGCATAAATTTATAAGGGTCTGATTAGAAGAAGATGATTGTAAAAAAGATGGTGTTGAAGTGAACATGAACATGCTTACATAAAAAATACATGTGCTTTCATAGGGATGTGCACATGTTCTTGTATTTTTATCTTTGACATCTTTTAAATACCACAAAGGATGCCAAAAAGGAATTCATAGGAATGTGCAGAAATTCTTAGAGAAAATAATGAAAACGTGTTCTTATTGGGTAAAATTTCCCAATAAGAATGTGTGAATATTCTTAGTTGGTAATTTTTTTACCTAATAGGAACATTGACACATTCTTTCTTGACAATTGTATACAATAGAAATAGACACACATTCCTATTGGGAATTTTTGTCTAATTCCTTGCGATTAGTCTAGGAAATTGCTTGTCAAGGGTTGTGGCTGGGAAAGTGACTAAGGTTATGGCCTAAGGGACATTGGCTCTAAGATGAAGGGGGTCCATACCTTGTGTAAATGGTGTGAAGGTTACTAGGGGCAATAATACAACCCTTGGAAAAATGATATAAGGAAGGAGCAAGGATCTAGGGTGGAGGGCATAAGGAAGGAAAATATCCTAGAGAGAGAAAGAGAGAGATAGGAACACACATTCATATTTTTCCAATAGGAACATGTCCACATTCATGCTCAGTAAAAAATTTACCTAAAAAGAACACATGTTATTCTGAAATCAATTTTTTTGTTGAGAGTTACAACTCTAGAGTACATGCTTGTTGTGCTGGTTTCTTTATATATAAGTTCATGATTAAAAACCTAGTGGTTTGGTTTATAAATAAATGGAAACCTAAAATTTTTTAGAAAACACGTTTATATCACTATTTTTTATTTTACTTTTTACAAGTCAGATAAATGCATTATTCATGAATATATATATATATATATATATATATATATATATATATATATATATATATATATATATATATATATATATATATATATATATATATATATATATATATATATATATAAATAAAGATAGAGTTCAACATTTTTAGTATATTTTTGACTTTACATACATCAAATTTTTAAAATACATTTTTCTTTTGTTTGACCTATAACATTTTCCATAACTATTTGAAAAGAAATTGTATTGCATACTAGTGGAAATATTTAATAATGAAAGAAAGAGAGAGTAATGTTGATATCATGTTATATAGAACTCATAAAATGCATTATAATTTTGAGAATATAATGACATTTATAATTTTAAATATAAAACTACAATTATCAATCTTAAAAGTAGCTATGTGCAAGAATAAAGTGTTCTCTATAATTATAAAATTTCCTGTAGCAAAATTTCACTGTCTAGATACTCAAAGTTAGAAGTAATAGAGAGATGCATTATATTTATCATGAAAAATAACATATCACTATTATGAAAACTAAAAATTCACACATTTATGCACAATTTATATTAATAAAGATTATAAATGCAGAAAGATAATTCATTTTCATACATTCAATTTTTTAACACCATCTTTAAATTCATTATCAAAGTACTTTTAATAGTCCCTCCAAGTTAACATTTTTTGTGCCATCAGAGATTATCATTGACTCATGTTGTTGATAAGACATGTTGTAATGGACTATTCTAGTTGAATATCCATAATAGTGTATAAATAAGTTCAATCCAAGCAATGAATGGTGAATTTGATATATAATTACAAATTGTTATCGAGCCTAAGGTGATAATCATGTCAACTTGTGTACAACACTAAGCCATATAAATTGTCCACTTGATTATATAAATATAATTATTGAATTGACAAAAATTTGAAGTCAAAATAAGAACATTACCCTAAAATTCCATATTTTTACATTAAAAATATTAATCACTATAAGAAATTTCTACCAAAAAGTGTCAATGAAATTTTTATGTCATAATATGTAAATCAATAAAAACCGTTTAAATTTAGAAAGGAGCACACATAAATATTTTGGAGGGATGAAAAGAAAACTACTTTTTTTAATTGTATTTTTGGCTTATCTCCTTATAAATTTACTTAAATTTCAAGTGAAGAGACTCTTTGGATGTAGAATTAAATTGCACATCCAACAACTACTCATTATGCATACTTTTGAGAAGATCCACGTTGATAAAAATTGAAGATACATTATAAAAGCATGTTCAACACACTTTTTAATGTATCTTCAATTTTTATCAATGTGGGTCTTGTCAAAAGTGTGCACAATGGGTACTCATTGGATGTGGAATTTAATTCCACATCCAACAAGTTTCTACATTGGAAATTTGAGTAAACATAGAAGGAGATAAGGCAAAAATAGGGTACACAAATTAGTTTTATTATTTTCCCTCTAAAATTCATGACTTATTTTATTATTTTAACAATTATTTTGTTATTTTCTCATAGGAAGATACTTTGAAGCTAAATTTCCTCTAATAAGCCTCTTCAATTAAAAAATGATATATATATATATATTATATATATATATATATATATATATATATATATATATATAGAGCAGAGAGAGAGAGAGAGGAGAGAGAGAGAGAGAGAGAGAGAGATAACCAAAAAAAATAGTGGTACTATTTTCAAAATCAAAATCACGTATTTGAAACCATGAATTTAATAACTAGTATCATAAAAATTATAATTATAAATTCTGTCTTTGAATAAAAAAATTGGTGTTACGAATCGTGCCTTTCTCCTACTTTTTTATTTCTCTAGGAAAAAACAAAAGACTTTGCATTAATAAAAATGAAGTTGTTACATCTTAACAAAATTTCTCTATACCCAACCATACTTCAAATCCCACAACAACAACAAAAGGAGAAACAAAAAAGACTAATTCAAATACAAGAAGATCATAACTAGGTGTGGGGCACCGCTCGGAAGATAAAATACACAAAAATATTACTGCATATGGCAACACACTGCCCAAAAAGATAAGGGATCCAGGCAAGAGAATGTCTAGAGAAAATGTAGACCATTAAGCAAAAATGAAGTGACCAAAACAATTGACTAATACCTATACCAGGAAATCAAAATGAAAATATCGAAGATGGGTCAATGTCCCTCAATTAGAGAGTAGGTCTACTAAAGTATTATGCTCTCGAAAGGTTAATGAGTGAAAATTACACTTCGTAGAGTAGATTTGTTCCATTCAATGGCTCAAAGATGGAACATCAAGAGTGAACCTACTTGATGCCCAATCAAATGTCACTTTGGAATCCCTAAATATGATGATCTATTCCACCACTAGCCATAAGGCACATCTTAGTACTCCCCACAGTGCAAGCACCTCAACGCACATGTTAGTGCTGAAGCCAACATTCTAGAAGAATTGATAATGAATTGAAGGGGATAGGGAAATAACAACTCCACAACCCACAAACGCCCCCACAGAGGCACCATCAAAGCAACCCCTTGGATAAATATGGCCAATACCTTTGATTGTCCCACGACTCTTATTTCTATGAGATGAAAGAGGATTAATCTCCAAGCAGTACTCAATAATTCTGAGGGAAGTATATCTCAGATTTGGAGTTGCATTGTCGAAAATGTAAGCATTCTGACATCGCCAAATCACCCAGAAAAAATACAAAGGTATGGTCATATACACTCAATTATGGTTTTCCAAAGAATGGAGGCAAGATAAGATAGAGGTGTTGTCCACAAGGTTGTTAATGTAATGTTGAGGAGAGAAGTGATTTCCTCCCAAAAATTACGACGTAGGAACATACCATGAAAAGATGCACGATATTATCCTCCACAGATCTACAAAGAAAAAAGCCAATGGCAGTAAAACCTCTTTTGTGAAGGTTATCCTACATTAGTATACAATTGTGGACAACTAGCAAGGTGAAGCATTTCAACCTCACCGTATCTCCCATTTCCACATATGAACTAGTCAAATGGAGCAGCGATCAAACATAAGTCTGTCATATATATATATATATATATATATATATATATATATCCTTCGTAGAAATTTCTCCTCAGTATGAGATGCCTCCCCAACTGATCTTATCTTCTTTATCTATAAGAATGATGCTCGCTTAGGTAAGGTTTGAACGAAAAGTTTCCCATTCAATATGTAGCTTCGGCTATCAATCCAAATTAGCGGCTTATCTCCCATAAATAGAGAGAAATATGTCGTTGTGAATTTTTATTTTTTTTTATTTTTTTTAAACTTAGAACAATCGCCTTAAAAGCAAGTATTTTTGTAACTATTTTGTTTATAAAATCAAGCTTAAAATATGTACTCGTTAGAGATTAATTTATGATTTGAATAATAAATAATGAGATGACGATACCACCCGGTGTCAACATCATTTACAAATCTTTTATTATTCTTCATTAATAAATAAATATAAATTACATTATTAATATGGTAATTTAGAAGATAAATTTTCTTTTACATTATTTACAATAATGTAACGTATACTGAGAAATATATACCAGATTTATAATCTAATAACAATATATGAATTTCAGCGCGCGGGCACAAAAGTAATATCAAATATACCCATTGGTGTAAAAAATATGGTCTTACTGGGCTTAAGAGTTCTTGTAGTCAAGAGCGATCTGGCGGATGATGAGACGCTCTGACAAGGAACGTTAGGGTTTGCAGCGTGTCGGCGCACTGGAGAAGCGATCTGGAGAATCAAAGGTCAGGGAAAGAGCAGGAGCCCTGATTTGGATTGGTGAGAATCTACGTGGGGGGAACCACAGAAGCGAAGACCAGTTCGAGCAACCAATTCTGAAGGTGGCCATGGAAAGTAACCCGGGGAGGGGAGAGATCCCCTCCTTTAAAACCGTGGTGGCAGGGGAATCCAGTGGTGGAAGCAGATCAAAACCACAGACAGACAACGCCAAGGATACTCCGGTCTTGGGCAATCGATGGCAAGCAAAAATGGGGGGAAGGTGTCTTCCAAGAGCCCAGAAACAACCAAGGTATGTGATCCCAAACAACAAACTGGAAGATTATCGATGTTACATGAAAGACCATGCTTTAATCTGTAAGTTTATAGGTTTTTGGCCCTCTAAGAGGGATTTGGTTAAATGGATTCAATTACGATGGAAACCAAAAGGGCATATTGATCTAAAACTGGGAGCAAAGGGTTTCTTTACTGTCATCTTTGTGAATCTAGAAGATAAGGAAAGAATCTTCAAAGAGGGACCATATTTTATGAATAATGCGGGGCTATTCATGAGACATTGGGAGGAGAGGTACAACCCGGATGCAGAAAAACTGCTAGCTACTCCGGTATGGGTTCGTTTGTTTGGATTACCATCAAAGTTTTGGAACCCAGAGATTCTAGAATGAATCAGAAACTCAATAAGGGATTTTGTCAAAGTTGCTGAATCAACCAAAAGGGGAAAATTTACTTCCTACGCAAGGATCTGTGTATATATGAATATAGCAGAACCTTTGCCTGAATTTGTGGAAGTGGAGTATCACGATGAAATTTGGCAGCAACCATTAGATTACGAGCACATACCCTTTCGATGTCGAAAATGCCACGAATATGGACACCTGTATAGAGAATGCCCTGAGAACAGGGAAGGAGAGCTTAAAAGAATAATAGAAGAAGAGCAAAGGAAAACAGCGGCAGCTGAGACAGAAGAGAGGGGCTTTAAGGAAATCCACAGGAGACAGATACTGCGGACCGAGGGACAAAAAGAGCAAACAAAAGGAAAAAACATCCCCATGGAAAATCAAAATAAATTCCAAGCCCTCCAAGACGAGGAAGAGGAGACAAAAGAAGGTAAACAGGAAGAACCGGCTATGGAAACTGTCCCGATGGAAATCATAGCGGATACCCTAGGCAAATCTAGCAGCCAAACAAAAGAAACTGAAGTTGAAATGGGAGATCACTAGGATAAAACAGAAGAGCAACCTAAACAAGGGTCAGACAAGCAGAAAGAGAACGGGACCGAAGAAGAGCGATTAATGAAAAAACTATTGCAAGAATGGAGGCATTTAGATGAGAGATTCATTCCTGAAATCCAAAAATAGCAATACAAGGAGGCCTACCAAAAATTTAAGGAGAAGAAAGGAGGGTTGATGGAGATCGGACCGGAACAATCAGAAGCGTCAGTGTCTCAGACCGTAGGATTGGACAGACATGGCAAAGGAGGAAGGAAAAGGGGGAGGAAACCCATGAATGAGATGATCCAAGTAGTAGGGGAAACTCTTGTCAATTCCGGAAAAGTAATACCTCTGTCAGAGGTATTCCACCCCCCTCCTAAAAAGTTTTAAATGATTATCACAAGCTGGAACATAAGGGGACTTAACAGTAAAGGAAAACAGAGGTACCTGAAGGAGAGGTTGAAGAAAGATAAACCGAGTATAATGTTGATTCAAGAAACTAAAATGAATCAACAGCAGATACAGGAAATCTTGGACAAATCAAAATCAAAATTTGAAGTCATGGCCCAGGACGCGGAGGGGTCAGCTGGTGGCTTAGTGATTCTATGGAACCCGGAGGAGGTCATCTTCGAAAATTGGATCAGCCTTCCCAGAATCCTTTCTGGAGTGTGTAGGATAGTAAGAACGATGGAAAGAATACTCATTTCCGGAGTTTATGGCCCTCACCTTCCCAGTGGCCGAAAAGAGTTTATGAGGAATATCCAGGCAGTAAGAAAATTAATTTCGGATGATTTATGGATAATAGGCGGAGATTTCAATTTGATCCGGGATTTAGGAGAGAAACGAGGAGGCATCAGGAGGCAAGAGCCAAGTATGGACGATTTCAATGAACTCATAACAAATCTAAGACTAGTAGACACTCCAACAACAAATGGGGTGTTCACCTGGAATAACAGGAGGGGTGGCAGAAATCAGATTGCATCAAGGCTGGATAGATTCCTCCTATCTAAGCAAGTTCTGAATAGGGATGTTTTCATAGAGGCCAAAATTCTCTCAGGCTTAGGATTTGATCATTGGCCGATATATTTAGAAGTTGACATTAAAAAGATCACAAGTAAGAAACCCTTCGCTTTGAGTCCTTTTGGCTCAGAAATCCGGATTTTCTCAATAAAATAGAAGAATGGTGGATCCAAAGTCAAGTCAGAGGACAATGCAAAATGCATACTTTCCAATTAAGGCTTAAGGAAATAAAAAACAAAATTAGAAAATGGAATAAGGAGGAATTTGGGAATATCTTTGAGGACAAACAAAAACTTGAAAAGGAAATGGAGGAGGTTCAGCAGCAAATCATCTTGGAGGGAAGAGATGAAGAAAGGAGTAAGAAGGAGAGCAGTTTAATAAGCCAGCTGGAGGAAAGGAGAAAACAGGAGGAGATCCTATGGAGACAGAAGTAAAGAATAAATTGGCTATGGGAAGGAGAGAGGAATACTAAATTCTTTCATCAAGAAATTATTCAACACAGGCAGCAGAACCGGATATTCTCAATTAAAAATGAAGCAGGAGAGAGAGTAATCGAACAAGATGGAATAGAGCAAGTCCTTGTTGATCACCAGAAGGGGATCCTCACTGAATCCTAGGATGATAGAGGGGAAGCAATAAATCAAATTTGTAAGGAAATCCCAAAAATGATCACAGATGAGCAGAACAAAGGCCTTATGTGCGCAGCAACACTAACAGAAGTCGAAGAGGTGATTATGAACATGAAGAAAGGAAAAGCACTGGGGCCGGATGGCTTTACGGCCGAATTCTATCAAGCTGGATGGAAGTTTTTAGGACAGGACATCCTGGAGGTTGTTGAAGAATCTCGGATCAAGCACAAAATGTGGTCAGGTATTAACTCCACCTTTTTAACTTTGATTCCTAAAACTAATAATTCTGAGGAAGCTCAAGGATTCTGACCTATTGCCCTGTGCAACGTTATTTATAAAATCATTGCTACACTGGTGGCAAAAACATTGAAACCGCTCCTCCCAAGCATCATCTCCCCTGAACAAATGGGTTTTGTTGAAGGAAGGCAAATATTAGATGGTTTAGTGGTGGCCCAAGAGATGATTCACTCCCTCAACCAACACAAGCCGAAAGGAATGATGATTAAATTGGATCTCTCAAAGGCGTATGATTGCCTGAATTGGAGGTATCTCTATGCGGTGATGGAAGCATACGGTTTTGAAAAGCGCTGGATTGAATGGGTATTCAGCATGGTCTCCACACCCATTTTCTCAATTTTGGTCAATGGTACTCCAAAAAAGCCCTTTAATGCCTCTAGGGGTATAAGGCAAGGTGATCCATTATCACCCTTTCTCTTTATTCTAGCAGTACATGGTCTCGGGAGAATCATAAAAAGAGAATCTGGGAGAAATAAGCTCAGAGGCCTAAAGCTTTGGGGAAACAATTTAGCTATTACACATCAACAATTTGTTGATGATATAATGCTTTTCGGAGAAGTCAGCCTCAGGGAAGTCAGGATAATCAAGGAAGTTTTGGAGGTCTTTTCGAAAGCTTCTGGCATGGAGATCAATAAGGAGAAATCGTGCACTTTCATTTTTAACACCCTGGAGGCAATAAAGGCCCACCTCACCAGAACCTTGGGATTCAAACAAGGAGAATTACCTGCTAAGTATCTAGGTAATCAACTGGACATTCATCCAATGCACATGAAGAATTGGCAAGAGGTTATTGACAAAATAAAAGGGAGGTTATCAAACTGGTCGTTCAGATCTCTGAACATCGCCAGCCGCATAGTCCTTTTAAAGGCCATTCTCCAATCAATTCGAGTGTATACCTTATCTATAAGAGCAACCTCGAAAGGCGTGTGTGAAAAACTAAGGGATATTTTTGGAGAGTTTATCTGGGGAGGACCAACACAACAGAGAAAATGGGCCCTCGTATCTTGGGCAAATATGATCCAAAGGAAGGAAGAAGGAGGTTTGGGATTGAGGGACCCTGAAATTCTAAATAAAGTTCTAGGGGCTAAATTATGGTGGAGATGGCTGTAAGGAGGGACAGATGTATGGAAGAAAATTTTGGAATACAAATATAATAGGCCGGAACAAACAGATGAAAAATTGAAGATCGAAAGCACCCCAAAAGGATCATCAATTTGGAATTTGGCGAGCCAGAACAGAGAATTGATAAACCAGTATGCATTCTGGGAGATCCGGGGGGGGAGAGAAAGCAAAATTTTGGGAAGATGGATGGCAGCAAAAAAGAAATATGAATCAAATACAAAACATTCAAGATCTTCAACAGAGAGCACAAAGGCTAGGGATGGAAAATGTAAAGGACTATTGGGTGGAAGAAGAAAACCGAGAAATATGGAGGAAATGGAAAAAACCAGGAGAATGGACAGAAAATATAACTAGGGAGATAGAGGAAATTTACCTTAAAGAAATGGATCTTAGGAAAATACGAAACAGGACTGGGGATCACATCCTAAGATGGAGCAAAACAATGAGAGGGTCTTTCACAGTAAAGGAAGCCTACTTCCTGACAACAAGGCAGAATCAGGATGAAGAAGATCAAGACTGGAAGAAGATTTGGGAAGGGAAATGGTGGCCAAAAGTCACAATCTTTGCATGGTTGGTTAGCAAAGGAAAGATTTTAACCTGGGATAAAATCATAAAGAGGGGTTTTAATGGCCCGTCAAGATGCAGCCTCTGTAACAGGGAAGCAGAGAATCAAGAACACCTTCTAAATAAGTGTCCTTTCACGGAAAGCATATGGGAAAAGATCAGAGTTCTATTTGGTAGAACAATGAGAGACCAGACGAATATTCGCAAAACCATAGGACAATCGGGAATAGGGCAATTCCACAGCAAAGTGGTCAGAAGAATATGGAGTCTCACGGTTGGCTTTGTGATCTAGTTCATATGGAAGGAGTGCAAAAAAAGAATATTCAGGGGGCAAAACAGTAGACCAGAAAAGGTTTGGGAAGAGATAAGTAAAGCAATAAGGGAAACTTTGCTTTCAGACAGATGGGATGAGGAAGACTGGAAGATGGACCAACATGAAGGAAGAATAGCCTCATTGCTAAACTTAGAATTCAGTTCGATATAGCCAAGAAAAGAGAGGCAAAGCAACCCACAGGCTCAAATTCCAAATCTTTTTAGCTACCCCGGGATTCACTCCATCAAATTGAATTTCGATGGAGCTTCGAAGGGTAACCCAGGCCCGACAGGTCTTGGTGGCATCCTTCGGGATGGAAAAGGAAAAACCAGATGGGTTTTTGCTGAATGGGTAGGAGAGATGACGAACAATGAAGCTAAACTTTGGGCTGTTCACGAAGGCCTAAGGATAACTGTTCGAAATCGATACCTGAACCTAGAAATAGAAGGGGATTCGCAAATCATGATTGAGATGTTGCGGAAACTCAAGGATGGGCAGAGGTGGGTTAAAGTAGCTAAGAGTTGGAGGACAACAACTATTATCAAAGACATTGAGGAATTGCTATACAAGATTGATTATAAGACCATCAATCATGTCCGACAAGATGGGAACAAGGCGGCAGATTTCCTAGCAAATTGGGGTAGCAAGGAAGCAGGTAGTAAACTGGATAGAAGCTGGACATCGCTGGAGAGAGATCACAGCTGGAATGGTCTCAAAATAATTTTAAATCATGATCATGGTGAAGCGACAAAGGATCCTACAGGAGGAAATTGACTGCCCGATCGGGCTGGATGAGTTGGCAAGGAATGAAATGACGAACCGACGGCACAGGGATCAGGCGACATCAGGTGACGATCATGGCATTATGCCCATAGGCAAGTGGGGCGGCCGACAGAGTAGTGGAGAGGGTCCGGCGACTGATGGAAGGGACGGCAGGTTGGTGAAGGCTCCAGATTATAATGACGCGGGCCTCGGGCTATTCAAATGGCAGAAAACAGTATTGCATACTGCCATTCTGAGGAATTGTGAGAGCGTAGGGTGGCGAGGAGATCAACGCTGAGCGCAGAACAATTCTCCTCAAACCAGGTGCTCAGGACGCGTCTGTAGATTGAACAGACCCCGGAGGGAAGAGGGTGGATGTTATCGCAGCGGGCGAAGGGAGATGGAGGCGGAAGGAAGTGGGAGCGCGAGGCGTTGGACGTGCAGCAGTGGCCAAGAAGACCAGAGCAAACCCGAAGAAGACTGGAAAGGAAAACGGAAGGTGGAAGACGTAGTGCAGGAGAGAATGCCGGTGTTTGAGATTTCGGAAGGCGAGAGCGAGGAAATGGAGAAAGACCAGGAGCATGACGAGTGGAGAGGACAATGGAAATATCACCCTGCAGACGAATTCTAAGATACAGGAGACAGAGGCAGGGGAGGCCAGTCGGCAGACAGAGGCAAGGGAGGCTCCCGCAGAAGGAAGGGTCGCAGAGGTAGAGGCGGTTGCCGGAGGAAAGATTTGGTGGAGGGGAGAAGCCGACGAGGTCGGCAATGCAACCCCAATCTGGAGGAGGCAGCTGAGCCTGCGGGGGGTGAAGGGATGAGGCAGACCAGGCAAACAATTGGGAACAGAGTCAGAATAGCTGAGAAGGAGTATAGGGAGAAGTCCAATCCCAAGATCAGGAGAATTATGGAACATTGGGAAGAAGAATCCATCCAAGCACAATCTGAAGAAGAGATGGAGGATTGGATTGCTCTCATGCCTGACCCTGGTCATACCAGGGGCAGGATGACCCTTTACAAGCAATCTCTTCACTTGTACTGGGTCATGAAAAGGCTCATGGCTAAAGCCTTGGAACAGGTCGCCACGGAGATGGCTGAGATGGTGCAGAGTATTCCAAATGTGAAAAAAGAACTAAAGGATATAGTCATAACCCTGCTCCTGCAAGAGAAAAGACTGGAGGACCTGCAACACCAGCTGGTGGCAAGTGGAGCGCTGGTGAAGAAGGAGAAAGTTCAGCAAGCTGAACCAGAGAAATAATGATCTAAGGCATGTTTCAGTTTTGTTCTAGGATTTGCTTTCTTTACTTTACTTTAGACATGCAGAAATATACTGTTTTTATAATTCAGAAACAATATATAGGTAGACATAGGGATAAAGACAAAGAATAGTTTCAAACATTCTATTTTTGGGTTGCTCTGAAGAATTAATGGTGGTCAATAAACCGGGTTTCCCTCCGGGGTGGGGTGAGACCACCATGGCTTTGTAATGTTTTTGTGTAAATAGAAATCGGAACTACCCAATTTAAAATATATATAACCCTTCACACATTAATCCTTACCTTTTATTTCTAAGCCATTTTCTTCTTAGAAGCAAACCATCTTCAAGGAGGACTTTACATGTAGCTGAGTACACTTGTGTCGATCCAATGATCCTCATTCAATGTTGTCTCAAACTTGGTTAACAAACAGACCATAAATTAAATTCATAATTACACAATGAACATAAAGGTTTGTGTTCTATTTCAACCAACGATCATAAGTATTTCAATTTCAAACAGAGGTGATCCTCTTACCTTCAATTCTCTTTGATGCAATTTTAATGCAATTCACATCGCATTCCACACAGAAATTACCAAATCTAGGCTCTCCTAATCATTTGGTCTCTTGAAACGATGGACGGTGGCTGAAGGATGACTACCTCCATTTTTAAATGCTACAATCTTGAAGCGCAACAACTTTACCCCAGTCATAACTCAACAACGAGCTTTATTTAATTACACAAGCTCGCACGACAGCTCCTTCAATGCATATATTAATTTCACAATTGAATGTATTATGTCCTCTCACTTTCCCATGCATTCTGAGAACAATTCCGAATCACATAACCATTTCTAACCCTTGACATCATACTTTACTTCTCCTGCAACTAATCTCGATATGTAATGTGTGGTTTCTACATTCGAAACCCAATTACAAATTGTCTCTGAAGTCACAGCTTTCAATGTAGCTATAACATAATGCACTGATCAAACCACTCATTTT
>APFE030428724.1:9393-93836 GCA_000404065.3 Pinus taeda
AGAATCTTCATGACCAAAATTATTACAAATAGAACATTCTATTTCATTTTCAAGAGCATAAAAGTTATTGTAGGTCCTTTTCATGATCCCAGTCATTCTCCTCTATTTTTGAGTTTCTCTAGTCATGATAGTTTTGTAGGCAACACACTAAGCTGCTTTGTGTCTAAAGTTGTGACAAGAGAAACATTGGCCATTGAAGAAATTCCTGCGATTATCAACCCTGTGGATCGAATGATTGTAGTTGTCATTCATTCTTGATGAAAATTGAGAATGATTTACCTATGGTCTGTTGTAGCTTCTGTTTATCCTTGAAGCAGATTTCCCCTAATTTACTTGGTGATCTCTGTTCATTCTTGAAGAAAAATGTCCCTGATTTACTTGGTAATCTCCATTAGGCCTTTGCTCACTCCTCCTTGCTGCATCAAGATAACTTTTGGAGGTGGATGGTTTCTATGCTTGTGTTGCTTCTTCATTATATCCCAGACCTATCTTGATTAGAGGAGAACACTGCACTTTGATAATCTCATCTAACGTTTGAGATCCTTTAACAAATCTAAGATTAAGAGCTTTAGTTTTCTCAATCTCTTCTCTAAGTCCCACAATTTCACATTCTAACTTTTCATGATGTTTTTCACTTTCAGCCAGTTGAAATTACAAAGTATCAATAATCATATTTTTCTCTTCTAAACAAAATTTGAATTTAGAAATCTCTTCATAAAGACCTTCTTCATATATAGCATCCATAAAATCATCATCTTCAAAAGCCATTAAAAGTCTATAGTTATTAACTCGTTCATCTTCATCACTATTTGAGAGTCCATCACTGTCTTCATGAGTGTAGTAGCTTTTCTTACTTACGTTTTGTTTCTTGTTCCATATAACAGGTTCCTTACCTTTGTCAAGCTTATGAGGACACTTGGCAGCATAGTGATCGACTCTTTCACAAGCAAAGCATTTGAAGGGCAACTTACCTCTGAATCTTCCAGCACCCCATTGAAGGTTCTTGACAAAATTTGATTCTTCCTCTTCTTCTGACATATGTCCCGATTCATAGTAATATGCTTTACCTAAAGCCTTGAATGCAGCTTCTCTCCTATCTGATGGTCCTCCTTTCCTCATTTCATAAGCGGTTAGAATACCGTGTAGCTGTGACATGGTAATTTTCTGTAGATTCTCCTTTTCTTCTATTGCAGAAACTTTTGATTCAAACTTAGGAGATAAACCCCAACAACCTCTTTTATTTCTTCACCCAAGTTTTTCATACAATTAACAATCTCATCTATATGAAGGAAATAGTTAGCCACACTTTCATCATTGTACATCCTGAGATTTTCATACTTAATTCTGAGGCTTTGAAGTTTTGCTCGTTTTACCTGCTCTCTCCTTCATAGCTCAGCACAATATTGTCCCATATTTCTTTAGCGGTTTTATACTGCATAACCTTGATGAATTCTAATTGAGATAGACATCCTAATAGAGTGTTGACAACCTTTGCAATTGTTTCAAACTGCTTCTTCTCAGCCAGATCTGTAGGAGTTGCTGATGGAAAAGTGTACCCTGTATCTATGATATCCCATACTTCTGTACCAAGAGATTGAAGATAGGCAGTAACTCTTACCTTCCAATAGATGAAATTGGTCCCATAAAAAATTGGTGGCCTGATCAATGCTTCTCTCTCGTAGTTGCTCATGATGATAGATCTTCCTTCAAGCGATCAAGCTTCTTCTGAAGGACTTGCTCTGATACCAATTGTTGGAAATAATACTGAGAGGGGGGGTGAATCAGTATTATCTGATCAATTATTTACTTTTTCAAACCTAAAACATATATGCTACTTCAGTTAGATGAACCCGCGTATATACGCAACTACAAATAAGGAAACCCGCATATACTATGCGGATTTATAATTTACTTTATTCTACAAATGTTGATCATTACGTTATGCACCAGAATCATATAAACAGTTGCCAGGAACAATAAAATAGATTAGAATACAACCACACATAAGAACACAAGATATAAGGTGGAAACCCAATGTGGGTGAAAAGCACCTGCTGCAATTCGTCTCTATCTTCTTTTAATTAGAAACCTCTTTTTACAATGATTTTGTACTGGTGCAGTCCTTTACCAGTATGGAATCTGCTACCTGCAGAGAGCTACAACCCTCTCTCGTTTTCCAGCTTCTCCTGGAAGGGAGCTACAACCCCCTTAGTTCTTGTACTAGTTGAGATACTAGTGCGCAGGTTGCTACCTGCAGAAGGCTACAACCTTCTCTTTCTGCCAGGGACCACTTTTCATAAATTTTTAGACTGGATCCACAAATAACAACAATCAAACATCAAGAATGTCTACATCAACCAATCACCATTTCACCAGTCAAGACTGAATAAAAATAAACACTTCTCTGTCAATTGTACCCAGATCACAGTAACTGTAATCACACCTCAAATTCTAAACCCAGATCAATGTAATAATCAACAGAAGCAGCTCGAACATAAATTATGAGATGTACGCTACTTCAATATTCAGAAAATTGTGTGCATATGCTTCTGTGTTAAGTTCAACCTGTGTATACGCACTTCCACCTTCCAAAAACTGCATGTATACGCACTTGTGCTGACATCAACCTGTGTATATGCACTTCTGACTTACAGAACCTGCATGTATATGCACTTGTGCTTCACTGAACCTGCATACAGATCTATAAAGGTAATTTACCCCTTCAAATGTTCAGATATTAGTTTACCCAGATTATCAGATTTATAGATAAAGCAAGCACCACATAGAACATATCAAAATCATACAAAGATACTATCATTCAAGCCTTAAGATTTTGACCCATCAAAAAAACTTATCCTTCTCCTTGCGCTCAGGTTCCTTCTTCGTTCAGATATAGATCTACACCATAACCCAATCACTGTATTCTAGATCTAGCACTTTTCAGATATTCAATAATTCAGATCATTCGTTGCCAAATGATCTCCTTCCTCTTTTATAGTCTTAGGCCTTTCACAACACCATGGTCCAAAAACATAACAATTCAATACCATGGACCCAATACTTGGGATCAACACTTATGATGAGATACCATGGCCCAAAACCATATGTTCAAATATGAAGAACTAAATACCATGGACCAAAAACAAGTTTTCCCACATGTAAGCACTTTTCCTTGCATGAAAGTGCATGTATACGCATACGCGCCTTGGGAACGTCCAACCCACGTATATACGCGGCTTCATCAAAGTGAACCTGCGTATATGTCTTTTTCTTCTTTCTGAGTGCCTGAACTGTGATCTATCACTAGAGAGTTGCCATCAAGGACAAAACCTATGCCATAGCACCAAAACTGCCAGAATACCAACACTCACAAGATGACATTGGTTCATAAAGATGTGAATTTCAATGAAGAGAGGGTCATGAGATGTTCCCTACAATGGGAGCTGTAGTTAGATGAAAATGAGGAGATTTTAACTCGAAAGGATGAACCTCGGGATGATGTGGAGCATCTACACATAGAGGAACAAAGAGTGGAAGCACCCACTCATGCAAAGAATTCTACAGATGGAAGGAAGCTTACGAGAGAGGCCGACAAATTGATACATGATGCTTGAGAGAAATTGGGAGGATCCACAACATATTGTAGGCATAGTAGGTCATTGGATCGGTACACTCTCTACATGGCTTTGATGAGAGGGAGTGTAGATATTGAGCCATCCTCATTTGAGGAAGCAGTGCAACAAATAGTATGGGTTAACGCCATCGTAGAGAAGTATGGCTCCATGATGACAAACAATGTTTGGGAAGTGGCCCCAAGACTAGAAGACATGTCAATGGTGAGTTCCAGATGGATTTCCAATGTAAAGAAAAGAGTAGATGGGAATGTTAAGAAACACAAGGACAAATTTGTGGCTAGAGGGTTCTCTCAGGTGGAGGGAATTGACTACGAGGAGACCTTTTCTCTAGTAGAAAGGTAGTCTTTAATCAGATCTATTCTAGCACTTTAAACACATATGGGATGGAAGATACATCATATGGCTATAAAGATAGGATTCCTCAAGGGAGTGACTGCGAATGAGGTGTACATTGAGTATCTAGAAGGATTTTGGACCTTATGTAGGAGCCTTGGCGAAAATTTCATGTAATAAAAGTTAATAAAGGAAATGTAAGACAACGGTTGTGGGAAACTTATTCCAAGATGA
Organism: Pinus taeda; assembly: GCA_000404065.3. NCBI lineage: Eukaryota > Viridiplantae > Streptophyta > Pinopsida > Pinales > Pinaceae > Pinus > Pinus taeda. The sequence continues at coordinate 13,596 of APFE030428724.1, forward strand.
ATGTTGGGAAAAGATATCCTAGTGCGAATTAGTAAATGTGTGTTTTGGCCAAGGAAAATTGGAAAAGGCCAAGGCAAAGGGATTAAAAGGAGAGAAGGCATTTTTGGCACATTTATTTACGCAAATAAAGGAAATTATGAGAAAAGTAAGGTGAAAGGTCATAGGTTCCATGTGAGGAGAAAATTAAAGGAAAATAATAGAAAATGAAGAAATTAGAGGCCCCATTCATAAAAAGGCTTTTAAGGATCAGTTAGTAACCTTTTTTTAGTTCAAGTTTTGTGCTCTATCATTAGTCACTCTCTCTCCCTCTCTCTCTCTCTCTCTCTCTCTCTCTCTCTCTATGTCTGTCTTTCTCTTTCTCTCTCTCTTGGTCAGTTTGAGTTCTCTTCGAGCACTCTAGTTTTCGATCAAGGAATGAAAAGAAAGCAAAGAGAAAGGAAGGAAATCAAGGAATAAGAGCATGATCAAGGAGATTCAACATGAATACTTGCAGGTAACATTTTTCATGTGTGATTTCGTAGTTGTTTTGGACATGCATGGCTTTTCATGTTGGTGTATGGTTCTCTTGTTGTTGGTGGCATGGCTTTAGCGAGTTATGATAGTAGTTTTCAGCCTAGCCTTGCCTTTTTCTAGATACCATGCTATGTTAGGATGTTTATCTTGGTTTTGAGCTTTTACTTTATGAGATGGATTTCAAAATATGGGGTAGAGGTGGTCTCAAGTTTAATTCCAAAAGGCCTAGGAATCCCTTGACTGGTTTTGGCACGATACACAGTAAAGCTTCAGGGAGAAGTCTCAGTTAAGGGCTTAGTGATTTGGGTTTAGATTGTGGAAAAGCCTGATAGTTTGGTCTTGTTTTAGGGCCTAGTGATCTGGAATTAAATTGAGGGAAAGCCTAAGAGACAAGGAGATGAAAACTCCTCAAGGATAGTGATGGATTCTGGATGGCATTCCAAGTTCAGTTTGGTTGTGATCGGAGCACCAGTTTTGGTGTGATCATAGTTTGATAAGGGTGGAGGTGGTTTATTCTCTGGATTCCCTCGGACTTTTCATTGATTATTTGTTATATGAGATCCCACATTTAAGCTTGAAATATGGTAGGGTGTGATTGGCTGAAAGAGAGATTTGGTTCAGCCATGTCTATGTCCAAGTGGTACGTGGAAGTGTTGAACCTTATCATATTTTCCTATTATTAATAACAGTTAAGTTCTCTTACTTATGTACTGGTCTATATGTGGATTTAATGGTTGTCATATATCTAATATTTATATGGTTTTATTCTAGATATAAGCATGCTTAAATGATTGGTTCGTGACGTGGTTTTTTCATGTATTTACTTGCAATTGTTAAATGGATGGATCCAAGACCTAATTGATGATATAGTAGTTCAATGGAGAAGGATATGATCCTATTGGTTATGTTTCATAAGTTCTTCTGGTCATTTATGCTATGTCTTATATTCTAGACCTATAGGTTTCATTGCTACCAAGTGTTTAACAGAATGTCAATACCAATTGGGGATGCTAAGGCCTAGTACTGATGTTGATTTTTCATTTACATACATTCTCATCATGTCTTTGATGGATTCTGAAGGATATAAAAAGTTCTAGGAAGAGGTCATGATTCTGGGGTAGAAAAGTGACTAGAATCTCTAGGACTCTAACATAGGTTTTCTAGAAGAAGTCTAGGGACGTTGGCACATAGGGCTGTGAGAGTGACTTTGGCTCCTAGTCATTGTCTTACCTATAACATGAGAGTGACTAAGGGTTAAAATTCTTAAATCATTAGTGTGACTCAAGGACATGATGTTTGAGTGGTTGAGATGTGTCTTGAGGGTGTTGTTACAGATGTGGATGGGCTTTCTTGATATCTTTCATCAGTTCCATTTCCTTAATGTCACCAATGAAGTTTAATCCCTTATAGTAGTATGTCTCATCACATGTTTAACATGTCTAGATACCTTCTTAGGTGGACCTAGGAGGAGGGGGTGATACACCTTCAATAGAGAGTCGCATGTGTGTGACTCAAGAGGGTGTTGTATGGATTGAAAAAATCACATCATGCTTGGTACACTAGGATTGATAGTTATTTCATCAGGTTGAGTAATTAACTCATCAATAAATTATTCATGTTAGATTTTAGAATTACCCAATCAAGGTTGGAGTTCAAGGATAATGTACTATCAACTGGATAATCATTTGAATTGTACAAGTGATGCATGTAGTCAAAGGAAGGCCTATGAGGATTGCACAATTCATATTGAGGAATTTCCTTAATTAATATGGGGATAATTCCCAAGGAAACAACTCAAGGAAATAAGGACTTGGAAAAAAATAAAATTGCTTAAGGATTGACCTAATCTTGTCTAGGATGTTGTGAGACAGATAGAGATAGTGCAAAGGTTGCTCGGGCTTCAGCAAAGCATTGTAATATTCTCATATTTTCTGACTAATGAAATAAAAAAATAGCAGAGGTTTTTGGTTGTGTATTTCCCCTTGAAATCATTTTGTAATGTGTTGATTTAATCCTTTCTCCTATATGCTTCATGAGTTTGTGATTGTTTAATTGTTTCTGTTGATGAGTAGACTAAATTCAAGTCTATTTTTATAGTAAATTACAATTAACAGTTTGAATATACAATAAATTTCTACATGAATTATGGTATTTTGGGCTCTATGAATGGTCAAGGGAATAACCATGAACTTTAGGACATGATTAAAGCTTCTTCCAGCTATGGAAAACAAGGATGACTTGGATAACCAGAGATAGCCTCCTAAGGGTATCCTTAGCATATTATTAGAGATATTAATGACACTAGGTGGTTTTTAGTGGTATGTATGTCACTTAGGGCCCTTCGAATGATTTATGGAAGATCACCATGCCTTAGGCCCTAGTGAAACATTTATTGTATTCAAAGCTATGAAAAAATCGTAGAAGCATAATACATCACCTCCATAGGGTATTCTTGGGCTATATTAAGGGATGTATGTTCCCTAAAAAAATTTCGAGATGTAATTCTTTGACATGGCTAAGAGTAACCCAAGCCTTACCTAAAATAAAAGTACCCTAGTGACATATGGCCCAAATCAATTCCTCATATCATCATACCCAACTTGTCAAGTTTCTTAGTAGATTATGGTCTTAAAGGCCATGAATGAGAAATAACATAAACACATACGGTATCTTGAGGGGATATTTTTCCTTTAAGTGGTGATATGAGCATTACTAAAATATTTTTAACAATCGGTATGGGACTTTGATTCTTGCACATGATCATGTGAGGAAACATGATATTTAAGTCCACAATGAAGCTTCTAGGGATATAGCTCAAACAATGACAAGTTGAAAAATCACAAACAATCTTTCTAGAGTATCTTTAGTCCCTGATAGTGATAGTGAACATAATGAATTTTAAACATTGAGTATAAATCTTTAGACCATAGATGTGGTGAAGAGAGTAAACTTAAGGATTAGTCCATAAGGATAAATTCTAGGGTGTTGGGGCCACAAATGACAATTCAAATGACCTCTCAACTAAATCTTTTTCTTCAAAATAGGTATATATATATACAATAAGTAGTTTGGAGACCTAACTATTGGTTTGTTGTAGCCGTTACAACAACACCCAAAATTTTTGGGTTCCGCTCTACTTAGTCAACCCATTAGCATTTCGATCAAGTGTTCAACTGGTTACTCTCCTTGCTCCCCTTCCTATCAAATCCTAATGTTGTTCCTATTCATGGGTTACATGTTGTAGGCACATATCATGTGTCACCTCACATACTGACCTTATGCATGCATTAGTGTTTTGAAATTTTGTCACTTCATTGATGTTTTAAGAGTCCCCCATGACTTCAAAACTTATCTTTCCATAATAAGAATAGAAATGGGAATAAGAATTTCACCTTGGCAAGCAATATTTAATTTTGCTCCCCTTATGTTGACCATACTAGGGTTTGGGTGAAACTCTAGATTGTCAAAATAAGAGTTTCCTCTTGTGCTTTAACCTGACTCTTATGACTATAAGGGCACATTGTAATCATTATTGCATGGAATTATGGTAAGGATCATTGCATTTCACGTTCCCCTAGGCATATCATTGGTTTCCCATATTAGTGTGTACATCAAGGTTTGAGGTAATTTCTATCTATATCGAGACTCTATGCCATCATGAGTGCCTCCAACACCCTTTTAAGGTTTTAGGTTGATAAAATGAATTTACTTGTACATTGTAAGCTAATGTGACTTGTATAATTCAGTTAAAATAATGTATGTGATATTTCATATCTCCACATTAATGAGGTGAAGCTTTCTTGAACCTTAGAAAAATCACTTAGATAAGCTTTTAATCCATTGTTTATTAGTAAGACTTTATGGTAGAAATGTGCATCAATGACTCCTCTAACCTATATGGTAGTTTGACATGTAAAGTAGGTAAAATGAGCACACCATAAGTGTTGTAGAAAAGTGTAAGAGTTATTGAAAATGACACATACACTTCAAACCCATTTAATTATTCTTTTCTTGGCCCAATGTATTGATACAAAAACGTTGCCCTAATTTAAGTAACGATTTTCCTTGACACATGTACACACATATGCTACATGAATTAGTGGTTGTGACCTTGTTCCCAAACAACATGTGATATGGAAGCATTAATCGAGAAGGAATCATACCACAAGCATACTGTGGGGCAGTGCAACCTCACAATGAATGAGTGATCTATTGAACACGTGGTTGAAGGAAATATGAAGTCTTTTCATTGTGAACTAGAACATCATATACATAGAATTTCAAGCCATTATATGAACTTGACGATCAATGTTTTCCTAATCTATCATTCATGAATTGATCACAATTGGATGTATTGGTGCACTATAGCAAAAGAGAAAGCATAAGGCAGAGCCAAAAGAGGGAGCATTGTGTCACAAATTTCTAGCTCATGTCACATGCTTTCTTGTGCTTGGTACAAGAAATATAAAGACACCTACATTATAAAACATAAGGCCTCAATATTTGGTATATTATATGGTTTTGGGAGTTTATGCATTGTATGCCAAGATTGAAATGACTCATGTAATATGGAAAGACACTTGGCAGGGATTGATTTCAAACTACCTTTGATTCATATGCACTAAAGGCCACCAAAAAGAACATCAAGGAAAATAATTTGCGTTGATGTGTGATATATCAACTACACAAGCTTATAGAAACAAATATACGATCTTTCCCAAAGTGCAAACCAAAGCCATGATTTTGGGTATTGCATAGTGGGCCCTTCAAATAGGTAAAATGGTGTATGTCTGGTGTTGAAAGGTGTAATATGAGTCCATATACATGTGTTGGATGCAGGTGTACTAGTTATGTAACCCACCAATGGCACCAAACAATTACAAAGGGGAAGGGACTTATAATAATGCATGTAAATGACAATCCATTGAAAACTTGTTGAGGTCCCCAAGTAAAATGCATTTGAGGCACTGTGTTCCCTTGAGCGTGGATGTTTCGTAGACTAATCATTGTGAGACTACAATATGTGTTTGTGTTGGTGGAAATGAAAAGGTCTGTGAAAGAGAAGTAAGACCATAGGACCATGTTGTTAACGTGCACGATGGGAGCAACAATGATTGCTATCAATGGAATGTGTTTGCTGCAGTAAATTCGTGGGACATTGTAACTATCTAACAATGCATGAGAAATTGAAAATAAAGCCTATCATAGCAGTTTTTATAATGTGTGTGATAGTTGTCATGACATCTCTAAGAAGAATGGCACCTGGGCGCTATATACATGCCCACAGTAAGACATAGTTTACACTCTCGTGAAAGGTTCTAAATAAAAAAAAGGGTGTAGATATGTAGGAAGCATAATTAAAACTGGGTTTTAATAGTGCCACCCTAATTCAAATGGTAATGAGGGAAATGTTTTGTAAAAGGTTACAAGACTATAATGGTAGAAACATTCATATAGACATCCGGTTATTTTCTGTACAACACAAACACTACATTGAAATTAGATCACATCATACAAATGGGGTTAAGGGCTAGAAGTGAAAGTTCAAAGCGATGATTAAAGTGACATTGAGGCTATGAATATTTGAAAGGGTTGCATGTTGAATGAAAATTCCAAAATCACATAGTCATTGGACATAGTCTGGCTAACATAAATTGTGAAATGAAAACATAGTGCCTTTTCTTTCCATCGCACGAGCTCTATCATCGGTTCCTCGTTATAAGCATAAATAATTTGCAATGAAAAGGAAGGTGTGGGGTTGCTCTAAATGTTTTTAGTCAAAGGCATTAGTTTGGCCTACAATCCCATGACCCAAGCAACATAAAATGGCACACTATTCACATCACATGCCCTAGGTTTTGATACAAGTCGTAGCTCCGTCCGAGTCATCTATAGATTGTTGAGATGTGTTATATTCTTTCCACGACAAGCCCACATAGTGAACCGGGGGGTTAGAGGGGTGGAAAATCCCCCCTTCGTTGTGCCAATTGTGTAGCCGAGGGGGGGGGGGGTCACAGGGGGGTTTGAGGGGCATGGGTAGCCCCCCTCTATGGGGCATAGGGTAGCACCATGTGAAAATGTTTTTTGGACATTATATTAGGTTGGGTGGACCTACGTATGTTTTGTGCATGATTTTCGCACATGGTTTTGGATGCGATGGTTTTCGGTCCATGGTTTTGGATGTGATGGTTTTCAGTCCATGGTTTTGGATGCTTCGACATGTATAAATATGTATTGTAACATTGAAAGGAACATCATGAAAAATCAAGCTGGTAGTCCCGATTTTGGGATCCAGGGGAAAATCTATGTGTATATGTGTTTTACGTGTTATGCTCTCGCATTGTTTATTTTCTGTGTTTTAGAATTTTTATGTAGGTAATTTCTATACGGGATTAAAACCTACATTTGGTATCAGAGTTATTTTGGCTTCAAGGGGAAACCTTTATTACTAAGGGGTTTTTCTCGAGCCTATGGTAGACCACGTTCAGGGGGAGATCTACAGGATTGATTTTGATAGTGAAAGAAGATGACAAGCAGTGGAAAGATAGAGATCAAGAAATTTAGTGGTCAGAGTTTTGAGTTGTGGAAACTCAAGATGGAGGATCTATTGGTGGATAAACATTAGTGGATCACAGTAGATCTGAGTACTAAACTAATGGGAGTGTCTGATGAAAAATGGAAGAAGTTGGATCATAAGGCAAAGAGCACAATATGATTGTGTGTCTCAATTCAATATTGTTGAATGTATCAGGGAAAGCTATGATGAAGGCTTTGTGGGACAAGTTAGGGACTTTGTACCAATCTAAGTCCTTGGTGAATAACCTATTCCTATGGAAAAAGTTGTATAAACTGAGGATGAAATATGGAGACTCGGTGACAGAGCACCTGAATGTGTTTAATACCGTGGTAAGTTAGTTATCGTATGTTGATATCAAAATTTTAGATGAAGATAAGTGCATTATTTTGTTGTGTTTTCTACCAAATTCATGGGATAGTGAGTTTATTGCAATAGGTAGCAATGCAACTACCTTGCAATTTGATGAAATAGTCTCATCTTTGCTAACAGAGGAGATGATATAGAAAAATATGGAGAGCCAGAATGGTGATGCCTTGTCTTTATGAGGACGGTGCCAAAACAAAAACACAAATAAGTCATCAAGTGGGAGATCTAAATCTAGAGGGAGATCTAAATTTCATGGAAAACCTATAAAGGTGGTGTGTTGGAAATGCGGAAAGGAAGGGAACTACAAAAGGGAGTGTAAATCTAAATCTCGTGACAAAGGAAAGGGATCTGATGATTCTCCTTCTGTACAGGCGAAAACCACCTCAGATGAAGGTGGGGGTATGTACTTGTCTTCTTCAAGTATGCATGTAGATCATGAGGCATGGTTGATTGACTCGGGTGCATCCTTTCACTTCACTCCCCATAGAGAGGGGTTCTGGGAGTATGAGAAATACGATGGTGGTGATGTCTTCTTAGGGGATGATAGGAAGGCTGGAATTGTTGGTCACAGAAAAGTAAAGTTGAAGGTACAAGGTGGAAGGGTTAGAACACTTTCAGTGTTCTACATATTCCTCCAGTGGCTAGAAATCTGATTTCCGTAAGCAAGATGGATGATGCAGGTGAAAAAACAATGATTGAGAAGGATACCTAGAAGACAGTTCAGGGAGCACTGGTATTAATGCAGGGAGTTCATATTGGAACTCTGTACAAGCTCCAAGGTAGCATTGTTGTTGATGGGTGCAACAGTTCTGTGGTTCTTGAAAGTGGAGCAGAAAATCTAGTGGTTTTTGGAGAGAAGACCATGTTGTAGCATCAAAGGCTTTGACATATTGGAGAGAATGACCTTCAAATAATTCATGGTAAAGGTATGGTAGAAGGTATGAGTAATGGCTCTCTGAATTTTGATTTCTGTGAAAATTATGTATATGGGAAGCAGAATCGGGTGAGTTTCCACTTTGGTGGCAAGAGGGCGAAACATATATTAGAGCTTGTGCAGAGTGATGTGTTTGGACCTATGAATATTCCATTACTAGGTAAGCCTATGTACTATGTATAATTTATAAATGACTTCTCAAGAAATACATGGATATATTTTCTTAAGAAGAATTCTGAAATCTTTGATAGGTTTAAAGAATTTAAGGCTCTGGTGGAAAACTAGACAGAGAAGAAGATAAAGGTGTTGAGGACAGATAATAGTGGAGTGTTTTATAGTAAGGAATTTAAAGAAGTTTGTAAGAAGTGTGGTATAGCATGGTAGGAGACTACTCCATATGCACCTCAGCAAAATGTTGTTTCAGAAAGAATGAACAAGACGTTGATGGAAAGAGCAAGAAGAATGCTCAGTGGTGTCAAGTTAGGACATGAATTCTGGGAAGAGGCGGTGGATACATCATGTTACCTAGTCAACAAATCACCTTCATCAGTGTTGGAGGATAAGGCTCCATAAGAGGTATGGACTGGTAAGAAACCTTCTCTTTCACATTTGAGGGTATTTGGATGTGATGCATATGTACATGTTCCAAAGGAGGAATGAACAAAGTTTGATAGTATATCTGAAAATTCCATCTTTATTGGGTATAAGGATGGTTTAAAGAATTATAAGCTTTGGAATCCAGTAACAAGGAAGGTTGTGTATAGTCAAGATGTGGTGTTCAGAGAGGTGAAAGATGTTATTAAACATGAAGTCCAACCAAAGGAACCTAAGAAGATAGAGTTTGAGCTAAAGGATTATAAATCATACTCTACAGTAGAGGATGACTTAGAAGATGAAGAGCCACAAACTCCAGCTATGAGAAGATCAGTTCGAGAAAAAAGGAAACCAGAAAGGTATAGTCCATCTGCTTTTTTTTCAAATATTTCTTTATCTATTACTGATGATGATTCCAGAACTGTAAAGGAAGCAATAGATTAAGAGGATGGCAAGCTCTAGAAAGAGGCCATGGTTGATGAAATGACATCTTTGCACAAAATTGAGGCATGGGATCTGGTGGAGTTGTCGGCTGGAAGGAAACCCATTGGCAACAAATGGGTGTTCAAGAAGAAGACAAATATAGAAGGAAAGGTGGAGAAATAAAAATATCTGTTGGTAGCAAAAGGTTATTCCCAAGTGTCAGGAATTGATTTTGTTGATATCTTTTTTCCTGTTTCCAAGGTATCTTCTATTAGATTACTTTTATTGGTTGTTGCAGCTTTTGATTTTGAGGTAGAATAGATGGATGTGTAGACAAAATTTCTTCATGAAGATCTAGAAGAGGAGATCTACATGAAGCAACTTGAAGGCTTTGTGGTGAAGGGTAAGAAAGAACTGGTATGAAAGTTAAAGAATTATTTGTATGGGTTAAAACAGTCACCAAGGTTGTGCTATCAGAAATTTTATACATTATATGGGGACTTGGCTTCACCAGAAGTAAACAAAATCACTGTGTGTATTTTAAATTAATCGGTGGCGTGTTATTTATCTGGTCTTGTATGTGGATGATATGTTGTTGGCTGGAAATGACAAAGAATTTTTCTAGGATTTTAAGAACCAATTGTCCTCCAAATTTGAAATGAAAGATCATGGTGCTGCAAACTATATTTTGGGCAAGGAAATTAAAAGAGATCAGGCAAAGAGGAAGCCCTGGTTAAACCAGACAAAGTATGTCAAGACAATATTGTAGAGGTTTAATATGCAGGATAGTAAACTGGTAAGGGTTCCAATTCCTTTAGGTGTAAAGTTATCTGCTAAATAGTGTCCAAAGACACAAGAAGAGGAAAAGGACATGTCTTGTGTTCCATATGCAAGTGCAGTCGGTAGCCTGATGTATGTGATGTTCTGTACTAGACTAGACATTGCACATGTAGTGGGAGTATTGAGCAGGCTTATGTCAAAACTAGGGAAGGAGCACTGGAAAACAGTGAAGCGGGTTTTTAGGTATTTGCGCGGCACTAGTGATTATGGATTGTGCTACCAAGGAAGACCAGGATTGGACAGATTGTTGAATATTCATGGCTTTTTTGATGCAAACTAGGTTGGAGATTTGTATCAGAGAATATCTATAAGTAGGTATGTGTTTAACCTATTTGGAGGTGCAGTCAGTTGGATGAGTAAGAAACAATCTGTAGTGGCACTATCAACTACAGAGGAAAAATACATGGCAGCCAATCCTGCAAGCAAAGAAATAGTTTGGTTGTAGATATTTTGTTCAAGTATGGGGTTAGCATAGGGAGTTATAAGGATAGACTGTGACAGCCAAAGTGGAACCTTCTTGGCAAAAAACCCTACTTACCATTCAAAGACAAAACACATTGATGTTTAGTATCACTTTGTGAGGGATATGTTAGAAGACAAAAAGGTGTTTCTCGTAAAGGTGGAAACTTTGAATAATACTATAGATTCATTGAAAAAATCTATGAGCTCTGAGATGTTCTCTTGGTGTAGAGAAACAATGGGCGTTGCAGGGTTGGATAAATGACTAAGCTCTCTTGTGGCCCCCTGTGGAAAGAAAACAACAAGTGGGAGAATGTTGGGTTGTCTTATATTCTTTCCATGGAATTTTTTTTTGGACACTATATTGGGTTGGGCGGACCTACCTATGGTTTTGTGCATGGTTTTCGCACATGGTTTTGGACGTGATGGTTTTCAATCCATGGTTTTGGACGTGATGGTTTATGGTCCATGGTATTTGATGCTTTGGCAAGTAAAAATATATATTTTAACATTGAAAGGAACATAATGAAAAATCAATCTGGCAGTCCCATCTTTGGGATCCAAGAGAAAATCTCTGTATATATGTGTTTTATGTGTTATGCTCTTCCATTGTTTATTTTCTGTTTTTTAGAATTTGTATGCAATTAATTTCTGTACGGGGTTAAAACCTACATGATGAAGCTAAAATACACATGCTAATAATGAAGCAAACATCAAGCTAAGATAAAATTGTATAAACAATTCAAAAATTGTTATCATGTAACGAGGAATAAAGTTAATTATGTGTGCCCTAGATTATTCAACACTATCAACCTATTTTATACAAATTTATTAGTTGGAAAGCATGGGAAGTTCAAAAGACTATTAACCATGTTTGATCCATTTCAATATGCGCAATACTCCCTCTTTGAATAATATCTTCCAATACAATATATAGAGACCATAACAAATGTGCATAGTTCCAAAAAAAGAAATCACACAAAGTGGTGTTGTTGGCATAAATGAAATTAGCGAACTTCCTAATGGGGGCTCATAGTTTGCTACTCTGTGAACTTGATGCCTCGATGAGTACATGTGATACATTATCAATCTTGGATCATTGCAAAAATTCCATATTCTTATTTTTAGAAAGGTTTTGAGAAAGTCCCAACAAGTGCCAAGGGAGAGCCCAACAAATATTCTTGATGGGAAATTATGAAAAGGACTGAACAATATAAAGGCCTCCCTGATTTCAGTTAGGTGATAGTTGAACAAAATCAAGGATCATTTGTTAGTTTAGAAGAAAGTAAAGCTCCAAAATGATTATCCTCTTCCTTGTGGGAAATTTGACAATGCATGCACAAATTCAAAGAAGTCAATCTCTTGCATAACGAGTCTTAGATCCCAAGTTAGTGAGACTACAGACCTCTTGTCACTACAATATTATGTAGTTGCATTGAATATTTTTTCTATGGGAAATAGTAGGGATATGAATTAAAACATGATTGAAGAGTCCAGAAAGATAATCTGAGGACCACATACATTGATAAGCCTATATCATGACGACTGACCACACATGGGTCTAAACTAATGTTATTTGTTTTAATATCTTTTTTTCAATTATTTGATTGTATTTATAGTATTGTTATTTGTTTATAAATACCTTTGAATAGTGTTATTTTCCTATCAATGAAAGAAAGTGAGAAAGGATGTTGATATATGTGGGGAAATTAGGGTTTTACCAATATGTAAACCAAATCCTCCCAAGCTCCTAAAATATGGTGGCAATGTCAAGAACACAACGACAAAAGATGATTGGATGTAGGAGAGGCACAATGGAAATAATTTTAATTGTTCATGCTGGTATTCATGGTTTCACAACAATTTTGGAAACAAGAACCAAACCTAGGGTTTCTCGAAAATACTCTTTTCTCTGTAGATCCTCTCTTCTATCAGTGTGCAAATGTTCTCATCATGATGTTAGCGGTTTTGTTGAGATCAATTCAACATGTACTAAGCAATAGGCATGAGAGAGTAGTGAGGAATTTCAAGAGTCACGAGGGGAGGTCAAGAGTCATGGTAGGTGAACAATCACCTCATCTCTATAAAGGTGCCCTCATGCCTCATTGTAAAGGGCTTTTAGCACTTGATTCGAGGCTAGGAATAGATATCTTATTTGTGCTTGAGAGCTAGATGCACTCAACTCTTGGAAGCTAATAGAGTGAGTTGCAATGAGGCTAGGGTTTTGCACTAGGAAATGTCATGTGTAGCCCATGTTCCATTCTTGGGCTTTGACCAAATGCAAGATATGTACATGTATTTGTAGCAACAATAATAATATGTTCTTCATTTATGACACTGATTCCCATCGTTGTTCATAGTGGTTGTATTGGTTTTATGATATTTTCACTATATTTGTATGTGTGCATTCATACATGTAATATGTTATGGATTGGTTCACGGTTTTTCTATGTATGTTTTCATTCAAATATGTCTTTAGTTATTTCTCACCATGTCAGTGATCTATTGTGAACTAATTTTCAATTAACATTTGGCATGTTCATGTTCATATCTGTCTGATTGGGTTATAGCTCTCTGGTCCCTCTCATGGCATACTCCTTCCTATTGATGATGAGACTTGCTTGTATCTCTTTCTATAGTTTGTCAATCTTGGGATTATTTTGTTTCATTTGTTTAGGAATTGCATTCCTATCCCCACTATGACACCTTCTCATTTGACAACCAAGAGTGGAAACATTCATGTTGATAGAGAGTCCCACATAGCGTATTGGGCTTTTATCCCAAACGGTGTGAGGTCTAATTGGGACATCACACTAGGGGAACCTCCTAATTGTTGGTAGTACATTCTATCACGTCAACAAATTTTTCACTAGAATGAGAGATAGATGAAAAGTTGAGCCCTTGGAGCCTATATTTTAGTCTCATATCTATAATTCGATCTATCCTAAACCTCTATCTCGGGTTGTTTTTTCTAAAAGAATTAACATTTCAATCCCCGAGAAAAATTCTATCACTTATCACAATGGAAGTTTGATGACTAGGGTCAAACAACGATTTTGGGACACATGCTTCAAGTTATTCATTTCTGTTACTCTAACAAAATAGATTGTAAAGATGTTATCGAAAAGTTATTTACCCTCATGCTTAAAGGTCATATTAAACAATGGTTCCACAAATTACTTGTAGCTTCCACCCATTCGTTTGAGCAACTTGTTAGTAAGCATTGATAAGCCTTTAACATATAGGATTTTTAAGATGTTTTCAAAATGATAGTTAATCTTAGAATGAAACCTTAAGACTGTATAGAATATTTTGCTACTAGGCTTGTTCATCTTTGTTGTGAATTCTTGAAAAAGAATTTTGATTAGATGTATTTGAGGGAGAAATTTTGACATCTTGTTTATGTTTCTTTACAGTGCCTCATCATGTTCATTTGCAAGCTACAGATTGTCCAAATCTTATCCCTAAAATTGTCTTGCATATCTCTTTGAGTCAGGAGCAACCTCAATGAGGTGGAAATTACTGCTTGTGAAATTTCTCATCCTCCTTCTGACTCAATACCTAGTGGAGTTCTGATCATAGATAGTTTAGATGATTAAGAATTCTTGTAGGGAATTGGACCAACTTGTATCGCTTCTGAATCTCTCATACATCTTATTGAATCTGAACCTATAAATCATGTTGATGTAGCTTCTCTTCTTGTATATGAAATCCACCTTAAGCTCATTAAATATGTGTTTAAATCTAATCCTTAACTCCATTTACCTATGGGAAATGACTTAGGTCTTTTCCCAAATAAAGTTTAATGTCTCATCAGACCTACAAAGCATGACATGCATCCAATTTAATGTTTGTTTTAGATAACTCTAGTATGCAGGATGTGAGTCTTAGTGAAGTAAGTGTGCCTTCATTTGAACCTTTTCATCCATTATACTATGATTTATTTTCCACTACACTAGTAGTTTCTTCAAATCATTCACATCTTTATCCTACTAGTGTTGATTGTGATCATGTACATATGGGTGATTTTTCACAATCATAGTATGGGAATGTTGAATCTCTTATTCCTGATCTCTACCATCTTCAGCCATTAATAGGTGAAGAAGAATACATTAAATCTTGACATATTAAAGATGGTTCTCTCACTGATTCATCTTCACTTTTAAGCCAAGAAGAGCTTCATTTCCCAGATACCCAACCTAGTTGAACTAGTGGCTTCACTGATTGTCGTTATATTGAAAGTATTTTCTCACATCTCTGATGATTGTCATTGGTATCGATTAGTTAATCCTAGAAAGTCATTGAAATTGGACAATTCACCTTTTGAAGGCTTGGGGATGAGTTATGAATTTGAGGCACTTCATCTTCCACTGATGGTTATGTCAAGTTCTGATGATCTTGATGAGACCCCTGAACAAAGCCAAATTAGGGTCTGAAATTAGGGATTTATGCCCCACTCTTCTCACAGCATCATATTTCCAAATACAATCCCTCCTTGGAAATCCTCTTATTTGAGTGATGTTTTTCTGGGCACGTATTCTGATCCCCTATCAGCTGATATGACTAAAACCCTATACCCTAATTTGTTTATTTAAGGGAGTGCATCGTTCATTGTCTCAAATATTTTCGATTTTTACCTAGCTGGTATAGATTGTGAACAAGTACAAGAAGGTGGTGTCTTAAAATCCACTGTGTGCAGGGGTACCAATCACCTAACATCTCTTTTTCTTGAGCCTCTTTTGGTTAATTCACCTCATTCTTGGGAATCTAAAGAATTTGATTTGTTCAATTGCCACTACATCAGTGTTAGGACCTCTGTTCAAATCAACAATATATTCACTGATAGTTGTCCTATCACAGCTAATGATGATCACATGCATTCGCCTGTTAATATCAAGAAACAACTGATATTTAATGGCTAGTTGTTTGAAGGTTCAAATGTTTTTCAGGAAGGTGAGGCACTTCATCTCCCACTGATGGTTATGTCAGGTCCTCATGTCCTCGATTAAATACATGGACAACTTAAAACTAGGGATTCTGAAAGTAGGGTTTTTGTGCTTGAATCCTCTGGTATCTTAGTTATACCCATTGAAAACCCCTCTTTAAAATGTAATCAAGTTGATCATCCACAACATCATGAAGGAATTGTTGGTTGGCTTGAAGGACCTTATCTAGAAAATGTCTCTACCAGTAGGAAGCATCTTTCCTCACTTTCTCTCTATTTAGGGTTAAGCATGAGTTGATGTGTGTGATGGATGGATGGTTATAGATTTCAAGTATATCATTTTGTTTATCAGGATTGGATTGTAGTTTGGATTGAATGGTATTTTCTCACATGTTCTCTTATAAGTAGACATTTATTTCTCTTGTGCATGTTTCACAAGTAATATTTGTTGCTGATGCAAAATAATTCATACTAGTTTTGATCGCAAACATCTTTGTTCTTGTAGGTTAGGAACTACCTTGGTGGCTAAACTAGAAGTTCGATGTCACCTAACTTGATCTCCTCTTTGGTTAATTAGGGTTTTAGGTTTAGGCTAGCTATAGTGTGTTAATTAAAGTTTACTTGTCCAAGTTTTCTATTTAGGTAATTTTCCTAGGATTTTCTCTATGGTTTTGATATGTTATGCGATGCTTTCCTTACTTTCAGTAGCTAGTTTTTTCATTGGGATTTTCCACTAGTTTGCATTCATATTCTTGCACTTCTCATTGGTGCATAACCTACATGAAATATGTTCATGGTTCTTTTATATGAAATTATCTAATTTATTCCACACATTTACATAATATAGCATTTAATTGAATCATAAGCCCTACCTGTTGCATTACACCATGCATTTGTATTCTTGCATAGAATACACTTGCTATTGACCTAGACTACATGCCACTGCATGAGCCTTCATGAACCTGGAGTCTTCAATTCTTTGATGCTATGAATAGCTCTCTCACACCTGTTTTCACATGATAAAACATTAAAATGATTTATTTCACCTCTTCGCACATGTTGAAACCTTGTAGGAAGTTCCCTGGTCATGTTGCCCTAGTATTAAAACCCTAGCCCTAATGATTGTTTGTGGTTTTGATGGTAACTCCAAGAGGTCTCTTCTTTTAGAACTAGTCATCAAAGTCACACCCTGGTCATCTTTCCTACAAGTCTAACTCATCAGCATAGAAAATACGAACAATTTCCCTGTGAGGAAACCTAATCAGTTTGAATGACCTATACCAATAACCTGAACCCTGTGCTCAATACGGTCTCGAATATTTCAACAACTCATTTTCATGGTTCACTTGTTAACTATATATGAGATGTGGAAGCTTGGCATGAAGGAAAATCTAAATCAAAATATCTTTTTGTCTTTTAAACAAGAAACAACCTCTCTTTCTCATAAAATAAGTCAAGATACCTCATCCACCATAACATAATAAACGTCAAATAATAAGTGCCGATTTGCACATAGAAAAAAACTAAATATAAGGTAAAGGATTGAGAAAGGATTCCTATGCAAAGAGAGGTGATGTAATGACCATGTAGGGTATAGACAAGCTTGCTAGCTGTGTAGAAATGTTTGTGATTTCTTAAAGTGGCTCTGCCAAGGTACTGTCTAGGCATGATCGAAGAGGAGCAACACTAGAGACCTATTTAAAAATTATCAATACAATAAGCCCTTTTCCTTTTTCTCTACATCGCCATTAACTAATAGAATGCATGAACTTCTAAGTGGGTGTTTAATGACTAGCAAAATCTAACCGAGAAATAGAGGAAGGGAAAACATGTAAACGTCAAAGTCAAAGAAGAGGCACCCATAGTGATTGGTCAATGCTTCCCTGCTTTATCATTGAAACTCAATCTATTCTAAGGTTGTAACCAAAGATGTTGGGTTCTACGGGTGGTTCACCAATTGTTGTAGCTGCTACAACAACACCCAATTTTTTTGGGCATATCCAAAATTTAGGGTCCCCTTCTAGTCGCTGAGCTCATTATGGTTTTTATCAGGTGTTAAACTAGTTACTCTCATCGGGCCCCATCCTATCAATTCATGATGTTGTTCCTATCAATGTGTTACATGTTGCACCCACACATCATGTGTTGCCTCAGATAGTGACCTTATGATTGCATTGGGGTTTTGAAGGTTTTATCACTTCATTGATGTGGTAAGAGTCTCCCATGATTTAGAAACTTATCTTTCCATAATATGCATTGAAATTAGTACATGTACTATGCGTGGACGAGGAAGATTTCATTTGGCTCTGCTTACGTTGACCATATTAGGGTTTGGGTGAAACCCTATATTGTCAAAATAAGAGTTTCCCCTCATGCTTTAACATAACTAGTATGGCTATAAGGACACATTCTCATTTTCATTGTGTGGCATTAAGTTAATGATAATTTCATTTCATGTTCCCCTAGGCTCATCGTTGGCTTCCCATCTGAGTGTGTGCATTAAGGTTTGAGGTAACTCATATCCATTTCGAAACCCTATGCCATCATGAGTGCCCCCAATGCCATTTTCAAGGTTTAAGTTGATAAAAGGAATTTACTTGTATATTGAAAGCTAATGTGTCTTGTGCACTTCACTTAAATGAGCATTTGTGATATTTCAGATCTCCACATTAATGGGATGAATCCTTCTTGAACCTTGTAAAACTCACTTAGATAAGCTTTTAATTCCCTTGTTCATTAGTAACACTTTATAGTAGAAATGCACGTTAATGACTCCTCTAACTTATATGGTATGTTTTCATGTAGAATAGGAAAAAGGAGCACACTATAACCATTGGACCAAATTGTAGAAGTCATTAGCAATAGTGGATACACATAAAACCCTTTTAATTGTTATTTTCTTGGGCCAATGTATGGATACCATAACATTACCTCAGTGATTTTCCTTGATACAAAGACACTGCATGAAGTAGGGGTTGAGAATTTGTTTTCAAACATGTCATATGGCATAATTAATCGAGAAGGCATGATACCGAAAGAATACTATGGGGTAGTGCAATCTCATGGTGCACCAGTGATCTATTGAACATGTGGTTGAAGGACATTTAAAGACTTTAATTGTGAACTAGAACATCATATATATGGAATTTAAATCCACTATATGAACTTGACGGTCGATGTGTCCCAAAGATATCATTAACGAATTAAGCGCAATCGGATGTATTGACACACTAAAGTGAAAGTGAAAGCACAAGGCAGAGCGAAAAGAGAGAGCATTGTGCCACAAATTTCTGGCTCACATCACATCTTTTGGTGTGCTTATTACTAGTAATATAAAGGCACATGCATTTAGAAAGCCTAAGGCACATCACATCTTACTTTCTATGAAGAGCATAAGGAATGTGCATAGTTCCAAAAGAAATAAATCACACAAAGTGGTGTTTTTCGCATCAATGAAATCAACGAACCTCCTAAAGGGGTTGATAGGTTGCTACTATGTGAACTTGATGTTTTGATGAGCAAATGTGATACATTATCAGTATTGGATCATTCTACAAATTACAATTTCTTATTTTGATAAAGATTTTGAGAAAGTTCTAGCAAGTGCCAAGGCAGAGTCCAATGAAGATGCTTGATGGGAAATTATAAAAAGGACGGAACGATACAAAGCCCTCCATGATTTCACTTACGTGATAGTTGAAAAGAATCAAGGATCATTTGTTAGTTTAGAAGAAATTATAGCTCCAAAAGGGTGATGCTATTCCACTTCCTTGCGGGAAATATAACAATGCATGCAGAGATTTAAAGAATTCAACCTCTTGGATAAAGAGTCTTAGATCCCAAACTCATGAGACTATGTACCTCTTGGCACTACAAGATTATGTAGTTGCATTCAACATTTACTCTACGAGAGATATTAGTGCTATTAATTAAAACACAATTGAAGAGTATAGAAAAATCCCTCAAGAGCCACATAGGTTGATAACATTGTGGCATGAAAACTGACGACACAGGGATCTAAACTAATGTTATTTGTCTTAATTTCTTTCTTTCAATTAGTTGATTGTATTTCTAGTATCATTCGTTGTTTATAAATGTGTGTCGCCAATGTTATTTCTTGCAAATGAAAGAAAGGGAGCAAGGATGTTGATATATGTGGAGAAATTATGGTTTTAGCAATATCGAAATTGGATCCACTCAATATCTTAAAATCTAGTGGCAATGTCAGGAACACAACAAGAAAATATGATTAGATGCAAGAGAGGCACAATGGAAAGAATTTCAACCATTCATGAAATTTGTAATAGTCCAAAGTAAATATAAAGTTAATTGCCTAATTAATATAAAATTCAAACAAATGAGCACTTACCTATATTACCTATGATCGATGTTTGCGAGATGACAACAAGGTTTTGGGGACAACTCTCCACCCAACCGTAGGCTAAATTGTGCAAGGATTTGCTACAACTGGCTACCCCCGAGCCCTCAATCAACATACTAATGGCAGTGACTCCTAAGTCTTAGAACACCATTCTCCGAAGAGAATGAAGATAGAATCTTGGAATAATGGAATGGAGGAATGCCTCTCGTCTTACTCACCATCTATTAAATAGAACAAACATTGGAAGGGGAACCACATGCACACACTCCATGTGTCTACATGCAACTTTCTTTGGATTTTTAGCTTTCTTGTTTTATTTTCTTCCTTTTGATAGTTTTCTTGTTTTATTTCTATTTATTCTTATTTAGAGCTTTAGTATGGTTATTACTATTTTTATTTTTATTTTTTATTTATTTTCTTGTATATATTTTTAATATCATTTACTATTTCTATTATTTATTGATGAATGGACAGAGAAACATGATTGGTAGTGGTCATAGTGATGATCTACATTGTTCAAAAATAGGAAAAGCTTTTATTCCCATAGCATTAAAAAGGTTGTTTCCAAATGACACCACACATTTAAATTTTTTCATCGACAATGATGATAGTAGTGTTTCAAACTGTTTCAAAATCTAAGATACAATAATCTCTTGTCCAACTTGAAGAAGGGTGAATTTACAATAAAGCAATTAAATGGTATTGAGATAGGAACTTGACGAGATAAGAAATATTTTTGGTGGGTGAAAATGATAATTGCTAAGTGATATATGTATAATTCAACATGGATCAACAAACCCTCGTACCAGTAAATTAAGCATGATAAAACAATGAAATCATGACAACCTAGTGTCTGCGTATAGCGATATTGGAATCGGTCAAAGGGTAAATGGATGCAAAACCAAGGGATTTTAATTTTGAGATAATAATGGTATAACTAGTAATATGTTAAACAATGAATTTCACCAGAATTTCCTTGAGAGATTAAGACTCAAGATGATGAGGCTCATGTGAAATTTAACGATGTACTTAGATAATTATACGATGGTGTAAATGATCAACTTCCCAGTTGAAAGAGGTGATTATTGAAATGTAATTGACAACTTGATGAAACCATATTGACGATGTTTCATGATATGATGATTCTTATAGTGATAATGTATCGATATGATGATAGTGATATGAATAGGTATTATGACATTATGTCAAGGTATATCGACATATTCATTTACTACATGATGATAACTATTTAATGTTCAATGCTCACGATGGATATGATATGCATAACATGGCATAGGAATTATGATACTATAATATGAGGTTTATTGACATGTGGTTCACTTATTATGTGAAGTCATGATATGTCTTTCATGCAAATATGATGATGATATAACTTATGATGGTATTTCACGAGGTGAAGCATGCAATAGTTGCATACAAATTTATGACATACATGAGCATGCAGTCCATTATTATTCATAATGTTGCAATTAACATTGATGAATGTTCTCATGATGACATGGAAGACTTGGCATGTGGATTATTTTCTATGATACTATCATGGTATGGTTAATGCATTAGTTGCATGCTGAGGTGTGATGATTCATACGACTCCATAAATGGGTCGAGAGGGCCGATTTATTTGATGATCTCGTGTGAGCCCATATGGGCTAGGGACAAAACTCAATCAACACTACATATGCCAGTGGTTCCTTTGTCTTGTGTATAGCTCTTAATGGATAGCTCTTCAAGGGCTATGGGACCATCTTGAGGAGGCCAAGTGCCTGATTTTCTAGGCTAGATGCCTATTATTGGATTGGGATGCCGAAGTCTAGAAGGGATGTAAAGGACTTCGATGCCTGGGGTTGTGCACCTTAGTAGTTATGGAGGGAGTGGGCCAGCATTGCGAGATGCTCGGAGTCATTGAGTACTGTATTGGATGCCTGCCTTGGGGTAGATGAGGCCTCAGTCAGGCGCGAGCATTGGGGCCAGCCATAGACTAGGATACAGACCAGGTCAGGCTTATGCCCGGTGTAGAAAGAGGGAAAAAGGACAAAGATTCATTGAGATTTCCCAGGGTGTTGGGGACTTTTGATGCCTACTGGTTATACTAGTTCAACAAAGGTTGTTGGTAACATGAAGTAAATAAAATGAAAAATAATAAAAATAATAAATAATTCAACTTAACTTTAGGACGAGGTTCCTTAGAGTGGGAGAGTATGTAATATCCCTCCTCTTAATAATAAATAATAAATAATAGAAATAATAGATAATAAAAATAATAATAATAATAAATAATATAAAAATAATAATTAGTAATATAAATAATAAAAATAAATCACCTAATAATAAATAATAAATGTTAAATAATAAATGATAACAAAAATATATACAAGGAAATAAATTAAAATAATAAAAATAAAAATAGTAATAACCATACAAAAACTCTAAATAAGAATAAATAGAAATAAAACAAGAAAGCTAAAAATCAGAAGAAAGTTGCATGTAGACACATGGAATGTGTGCATGTGGTTCCCCTTCCAATTTTTTTTCTATTTAATAGATGGTGAGGAAGATGAGAGGCATTCCTGCATTCCATCATTTTGAGATTCTATCTTCATTTTCTTGGGAGAATGGTGTTCTAAGACTTAAGAGTCACTGGCAATAGTACGTTGATTGAGGGCTCAGGGGTGGCCAGTTGTAGCAAATCCTTATGCAATTGATACTACGGTTAGGTGGAGAGTCATCCCCCATCCTAGTTATAAACTCTTCTCTCATGAAGATCATTGTTCTGGGAAATGATCATGCCAATGTTAAGTCTGGAAATACTTCAGGCATCGACATACTTCACCAGATTGAGCAATGGAGACCTGTGGTTTCTTTTGGTAAGACCCAAAAAAAGAAAATAATAACACACAGTAAGGAGAGGACACAAGCAGAAGTTAAACCCTAAGTAAACGCACAACCAAGGTTTTGTATCTTGGAACGAAAATTACAATACATAGCAAAAATAAAGGTTTCTTTTTTTAAAATTCTTTAGAATTCAATCAATAAAAGAATAAGACACATTGTGGGGGAAGATTCCAAAGTTTGTGCCAACTTCCAACATGTAAAACATGTACTTCCTTTAAAGACAACTTTGTATCTAAAAATCGTGAGTCATGTATGCTCTGATTTTAGATTAGATTTTGAAATTTCGATCGAAGCCAATTTGGTATGCCAAAGGCCATGGAAGACGTCTGTGTGCTATAGACAACTCAAATACTGTATCCTAGTCCAAGGCTAGCCCCAAGGCTTGCGCCTGACTCAGACCTCATCTACCCCAAGGTAGGCATCTGATACAGTACTTAGTGACTCCGGGCATCCCGTAAGGCTGGCCCACTCCCTCCACAACTACTAAGGCACACAGTCCTAGGCATCGAAGTCGTTTACGTCCCTTCTAGACTTCGGCATCCCAATCCAATAACAAGCACCTAGCCTAGAACATCAGGCACTTAGCCTCCTCAAGATGATCCCATAACCATTGAAGAGCTATCCATCAAGAGCTATACACAAGACAAAGGAATCACTGGCATATGAAGTGTTGATTGAGTTTTTTCCTCAACCCATATGGTGTTACTTGTTCTCCCTCATACATATGGGCTCGCACGAGATCATCAAATAAACCAACCCTCTCAGCCCATTTGTGGAGTCCTTTGAATCATCATACCTCAACATGCAACCAATGCATTAACCATATCATCATAGTATCATAGAAAATAATCCACATGCCAAGTCTTGCATGTCACCATGAGAACATTCATCAATGTTAATCGCAACATTATGAATAATAACAAACTGCATGCTAATGTATGTCATAAATTTGTTTTTAACTATCGCATGCTTCACCTTGTGAAATACCATCATAAGTTAGATCATCATCGTATTTTCATCAAAGACATATCATGACTTCACATAATAAGTGAACCACATGTCAATAAACCTCATATTATTGCATCATAATTCCTATGCCATGTTATGCATATCATATCCATCATGAATATTGAACATTAAATAGCTATCATCACGTAGTAAATGAATATGTTGATATACCTTGACATAATGTCATAATACCTATTCATACCACTATCATCATCTGGGTACATTATCAGTATAAGAATCATCATATCATGAAACATTGTCAATATGCTTTCATCAAGCTGTCAATTACTTTTCAATAATCACTTCTTTCAAATAGGAAGTTGATCATTTACACGATCATATAATTATCAAAGTACATTGTTAAATTTCGCATGAGCCTCATCATCTTGAGTCTTAATCTCTTGAGGAAACTCTGGTGAAATTCATTGTTTAAGATATTACTAGTTATACCATTATTATCTCAAAATTAAAATCCCTTGGTTTTGCATCCATTTACCCTTTGGCTAATTCCAATATTTCTATATGCAGACACTAGGACATCATGATTTCATTGTTTTATCATGCTTGATTTAATGGTATGAGGGTTTGTTGATCCATGTTGACTTATACATATATCACTTAACAATTATCATTTTCATCCACCAAAAATATTTCTCATCTCATCAAGTTGCTATCTCAATACCATTTGATTGCTTTATTGTAAATTCACCCTTCCTCAAGTTGGACAAGGGATTCTTGTATCTTAGATAATGAAACAGTTGGAAACACTACTATCATCATTATCCATGAAAGATTTTAAATTTGTGATGTCATGTCGAAACAACCTTTTTTGACACTATGGGAATAAAGCTTTTTCCTATTTTTGAACTATGTAGATCATTACTATGACCACTACCAATCATGTTTCTTGGTTCATTCATCAATACACTTAAAGAAATTTCTTCTTGATAGAACATCCCTTCATTTCCTCCTATAAGATATTCTTATATTTTTCTCCTAGTCTTAATTTCCCAATATTCGATTTCTAGTAGCTTAAAAATGGAACTTCTTTACTTCATTCTATTTTATTAAATTGACCTTAATTTCTCACCTCTAGTCATTGTGGTTTCTGTTCCTCCTCTTAAAACTTAGCACTGATATACTTTGGAAATGTTGTTACTCTTTCCCAACTTAGGTAATACCTGAAAAATAAACTCATTAAGATGGCCACCAAATGTAATCCACTTATCATCAACATAATAAAATTGCCTAATCCTTTATATTTTTATCCATAATTCGTTCATATAGTTAATCACTTATGGAAAACTTTACAATGTGACTCTCTCATTTTTATAGATGTTGTTATGCACACAACTTATCTTCTCCAATCATTCTATTTATCATACCATCTAGATTCCGTAAAAATGTCCTTCATTATTACCATGATTCTTCAACTTCATTAGTTGATTGCCAATATTTTCTTCTTTATGTGCATCATCCTCAGATAGATATTGTAGTGATACCTTTAGAGTACCAAGTTATGTTTCTTCCATTATGTTCCAAAGTAGGTTGCCTCTTCTTACTAATTTCTTACCCTTTTTGTGATACTTCTTCTCTACCACCTTAAGCATCTAATGCAAGTTGGACATAATCACATGAGCTATCATTAGTTATCATCCTTAAAAAAATGCCAGCTTCTCCTTTCCATTTCTCTTTAGAAAACTTTTATCCACTATATGCAATTAACCTTGAATCGTGAAACCTCATGTAACTGATACTTTAAATCATACAGTTAATTAAACTAAAATGAAATCATAGGGTACGAATTAGTTGTATCATAATGTTCAAACCATAAAACATGACTTAGTCTATCTTAGCTAAGTAAGAACTCCAAATGGGTTCACAACATCTTAATCGTCAAGATCATATTGAAAGAGTTGTGTTCTTGTAATAATAGAACAGAGAAATACCAAGCCACTACTATTGCTAAATGATAATCAGAATAGGAATCCAACCTAGATAATTAGTGAGTAATATGATCAATATTCAAGGACTGTTAGATCAAATTTAAAAATGAATAGATGCAATTGAACAATGATAATCTAAAGGTAATAAGATATCAGAGTTTATGCATTGTGAATTGGGACACATTTCATTATTTAAGAGCACTTTAATTGGTGACAATTTCAACGTAAATTATCCAAATACTTCAAGTGCTATGTAAAATGTGGCATAAAATGAACCGGTGGTGAGTAGTTACAAAACATGCTAGTATACTTTCTCAATACTGCAATCTTTCAGAGAATTATACATCGTCAATTATCGGTAGATTATCACCATCCAAGATTACAAGATTATATACTTTTCCAATGAGTCAATGAGTCATAACAAAGCTATATACCTTTAATTATGTGACTCATTTAGAATTTCACTTTGTTATATGGTTGTAATGGAGAGAGCTATCTTAAACCTTTACTGTTGTAGTTGATTATAGCACTTAGCATTTAGAAAATGGTAAGAGAATGCAACTACAAACAACTCAAGAAAATTAGATTTCTATTAGTGGTTTTACCATGTAATGAGATTCTAATGAAAGTACAGAACCACATAGGAAGGGATTGGTATCCAACCCAAAGAACCTGTTGTCTATAATGGTGCATGAGGAAACCAATGAGGAACTAATGAGTGCACCAAACTTTAACTTACAGTTGATCTTAAAATAAACGGTAAAACCCATGGAATTTTAGGTCTCACTTCTAATATCATACTTTTATAATGATTCTAAAAAAAATAAACTGGCTGTAATTAGTTTACAAGTATATCAATCTACGATAGCTAGATCAGTTATCAAAATGTAATGAAAAGAAAGTTGATGTATTGTAGAAAGAAAAGAAGGTTGATATAGAGACCTTGTACAAGAAATAAAACACTACTATAACTCTATATCAATATTCATCACTTGAAGAAGCATAAAATAAGAATCAATATACTCAATAATAATTATTATCAGAGTCTAATAATAATAAGGTTAATAAGTTATCCTTATTATCAAAGTTTATGAGTTTTAATAAGATATGTTTTATCATAAAATTATCAACAATCAGACATTTTGTAGTATAAAACCATTGAAAACATGAGTTGGAAGGTAATAATTATGTCAAAATAAAACTTAGAGAATTGTCTCAATGTAAAATCCAAATTTGAATGATTAAATATTAAGAATATTTGTGGCATTATTGTGTTAAAAAGGTACTTGAACTTTGAATGAAAATTTATTCATCATTATATGTCACACCAATATTAATTCTACAGATTCATGCCTTTTAAGGATAAAGATAAATTGAAATTTTGTGCTGTAGAGTGAAATATTTAAGTATTTGTTTAAGAAATCATAACTTATGTTAGAAGGATTAAATGGATTGCTTTTAACAAAATAGATCATTAAACAATTTATTAAATGTATCTTGACATTCTTGTGGATATTAAATGATTACTTTAAGAAAATTTAAGAAATCAAGCCACCAAAGAAATATTCCACACCATAAACAAGAAGAGACACCGCCACCTGACCCAGAACTGGATCAGATGACTAGGAAGGTTATCCCTCCCCATACACAAAATAAAATCATTTTATTAATTTTATGGCTTGCCTACAAGTACACCCATGAAGGAAAATCCATCCCTTAAAATACAATACATTCTAGAATCAAACTTTTCCTGGATAAGGCATAAGATTGCTTGCATGTGAACAGAAAACCAACCCCCAACTTTTACAGCAATATTGCCCTTCTGCAATTTGGATTGCAACTATTTGCTCAAAAGTTTTGAAAAGTCTTGCCTAAAACATAATCACCAACAAAATTAAACAAAACAACGTGAATGGATTCCAAAAATTTCAAGGGGTTAGCAATTTGGAACTATCATTCTAAATGAGGAAAGCTAGCATTGTCGAGACTTTTTTTTCTATGTCCAGGTTTACTCTGAAGAAATCTATTAGGATTTTTAGGTGTTCAAAATTTGCATTTTCTAAAAACACTTGGTTTTCAGGTTTTTAGAGAATGCATGATATACTCTGAAACCCAACTCTATGCGAGACTAAAAACCAACCTTGACGTAATGTTTCAACACATTACTTTGATATAGGATTATGATATCTTGCAGTCCAATTCTACAAGGCTTTCCCTATCATGGAGGGATTTTCTGTTTGATTACACTTATCACTAGATTAGCAGCGTGCAAATTTATTCCTACACCTTGGTCTTGTCATGGAATCACCAACTTGCCCATGTCAATCTCGATATATTATCATTGCGCATACATGCAAACATACATAATGATCCAGAATACATCATGAAAATATCCAAGCCCTTTGAAATACCCTTGGATTTCTACCATTGGCATAAAAAAATACATCCTGTACATTTCCACACATGCAATCCTGGTTTGATGACAGAAGCATACTACCCCATGTTATTTGATTCATTTATATAAAGAACAAGAGATTTGCATTCGATAAATCAAATCGCCAACTCTAAATCGAAAAAAAAAAACTTGAATCCTAAAAAAACCCTACCTAAGACTTGTCTGCATCAATTTAAAACTATTACTCAACATTAATGAACGTAAGTTTAAAACATCAAATATAGCAAAATTAGTAGGAGCAGAGTGGGGTTTCCCTGTTGGGAAAAGAGAAGTGTTCTGGCTGCCCCACCATCGTTCGATTTCCCCAAGTGATATGTTTGCACTTTGTGGTCTGTGTGTGTCACATCTATATCAATAGACAAATTTCCCATTAAACTATCGCTATTAGAATCAGAAAAAGAGAGTAGGATGTGGCAGCTTTAGCCATTTGTTGTCATCTATATTCTGGATTGATGTATTTTAATCAAAATAATTTTATATAAATATTTTTAGTTCAGTAAAGCATTCTACTTCTATTCTGAACTGAAAAGGAGTGTAAAATTAGATCCTTGGTGACAGGATTGAATTTCCCCTCTGCAAGTTTTCGGATGAGTACTTCTTCCATTGGCAGGGTCAAGCCAGACATTGAGGGGAGTGGTGTTCGACATGGATGGCATCCTGACCATCCCAGTTGTAGACTTTGCTGTCATGAAGCACATGGTTCTGGGAAGCGATCATGTTGATGTTAAGTCTGGAAATACTTCAGGCATCGACATACTTCACTAGATTGAGCAATGGAGACTTGTGGTTTCTTTTGGCAAGACCCCAGAAAAATAAAATAATAAGCCATGGCAAGGAGAGGACAAGTAGAAGCTAGACCCTAAGCAAATGCACAACCAAGATTTTGTGTCTCAGAACAAAAATTCCAATAATCAAGGTTTTTTTTTTTTAATTTCTTTAAAATTCAATTAATGAAAGAATAAGACACATTGTGAGGGAAGATTCCAAAGTTTATGCGAACTTCCAGCACGTAAAACATGTGTTTCCTTTAAAGACAACTTTGTATCTGAAAATTGTGAGGCGTGTATGTGTGATTTTAGATTAGATTTTGAAATTTTGGCTGAAGCCAATTTGATATTTTAGAGGCCGTGGAAGATGTCTGTGGGCTAGAGATAACTCAAATATTGATACCAAATTTAAATAAACAACAAATAAAAAAATTCTCGGACAAAATGATGCAGAACCAAATTATCCTTCAGAACCACAATATATAAATTTATGATAAACAAGCTTTATCTAATGTCTATCATAAAAATACACACCAGTCAATTTGTGGCAGAGCCTACAAACAATTGTTAGAAATGGCTAATGAATTAATGAAAACAAATAAGAATTGCGGAAATCTAGAAACCCTGATTCCAAGGTTTAGTTACCGTCGAAATTAATTGTAGGAAAGTAAGCATCCTATAACTTTCAAAAACAAGTCAAGTTAAATATCGTGACAAAATAGTTTTTTTTAGATGCCCATAGGCCCTAAGGGTTGAAACTTGCTTTGATACCATTTGTAACAGTCCAAAGTAAATATAAAATTAATTGCCTAAGTAATATCAAACTCAAACAAATGAGCACTTACCTATATTACCTGTGATTGATGTATGCCAGATGACAACAACTTTTTGGGGACGACTCTCCACCCAACCATAGCCTCAATTGCGCAAGAATTTGCTACAACTGGCCACTCCTGAGTCCTAAATCAACATACTATTGCTGTTGACTCCTAAGTCTTAGAACACCATTCTCCCAAGAGAATGAAGGTAGAATCTCGAAATGATGGAATGCAGGAATGCCTTTCATCTTCCTCACCATCTATTAAATAGAAAAAACATTGGAAGGGGAACCACATGCACACACTCCATGTGTCTACATGCAACTTTCTTTTGATTTTTAGGTTTCTTGTTTTATTTTCTTCTTCTTGATAGTTTTCTTGTTTTATTTCTATTTATTCTTATTTAGAGTTTTAGTATGGTTATTTCTATTTTTATTTTCATTATTTTTATTTTTTTTCTTCTACATATTTTTAATATCATTTATTATTTAACATTTATGATTTATTATTTTTATTATTTATTGTTAAGAGGAAGGATATTACATAGCTCTTGATGGTTTAATAGCAGATCCAACTTTAAGGTTTCTCAAAACTTCTCTTTTCTCCTCACATTCTCTCTTCTCTCAATGTTCAAATGTTGTCATCATGATGTTAGGGGTTAAGTTGAGATCAATTCAACATGGACTAAGAAATGTGCATGAGAGAGAAGTGAGGAAGTTCAAGAGTCATGAGGGGAGGTCAAGGGTCACGGTATGTGAAAAATCACCTCATCTCTATAAATCTTCCCTCATGCCTCCTTGTAAAGAAATCTTAGCACTTGAGTTGATGCTAGGACTAGAAATCTTATTTATGCTTGAGAGATAGAGGCACTCAGCTCTTGGAAGCTAGTATAGTGATTTGTAGTGAAGCTAGGGTTTTCAAATAGTAAATCGTATCAACAACCCATATTCCACTGATGGGATTTGACAAATTCCAAGATATGTACATGTATTTGCAAACGAAATAATGAAATGGTCTTGATTTATGAAACTTATTCCCATGCTTGTTCATAGTGGTTGTTTTCATTGTCTGATATTTTCACTACATTTATATGTGTGCATTCATACGCGTAATATGTTATGGACTGGTTCATGGTTGTTGTATGTATGTTTTCTTTCAAATCATTGTTTACTTATTTCTCGCCATGTCGGTAATCTATTTTGAACTAATTCATAAATATGCTCTGGAATTTTCATGTTCATGTATGTCTAATTACGTTTTGGCTCAGTGATCCCTATCGTGGCATACTCCTTATTGACACTGAGATTTGCTTGTATCTTTTTTTGTAGTCTTTCAAATGGGATGATTTTGTTTGATTGTCTGGCCATTCCATTATTGTGCCCACTTTAACACCTTCTCATTTGACAGTGAAGAGCAGAAACATTCATGGTTGTAGCCAAGGCCACATACTGAATGGGGCTCCTATCCCAAACAATGTGAGGTCTAATTGTGACTTCACATTGGGGAGACCCCCTAGCTGTATGTGATAGATTCTATCACATCAACAAGGCCTTAAGTCCAAAGGCATGGGTACGGCAAAAAATGTAGGCCTTAGGACTTAAAGAACGCTTATTTCCATTGAGGTCCAATAAATATGCCTTCAAAAACTACTCATGGACTATTAAGATATCATAGCTTATGGTTGGGGATGTCAATGGAACTATTCGATTTTGATTAGTAGGTATATGACTTTGGGTCCTAGAAAATATATAAGGAAGAAGGTCACACCATACATTCTAACGAAAACTTTTAGGCATCCAAAGCCATGAAAAAAATCCTCAAATAATGAAAATGTTACTTGAAGAGAGTATCCTTAGCCTCTAGTGACCTTGTAGTAATTAAGGGTCATGAATGACACCTCAATATACTATATATATATAAATATATAATATATATATATATATATATATATATATATATAATATATATAGATATATATCTATATTAATATAATATATATATATATAATAAATATATATATATATAATATATATATATATATCCTCTCAAGGTGATGTTTTCCCTACAAGGGAGAATATTCCAGGTGTCATTAGATATTTTTAGCACTTATTATAGGCCTTCGGTGCTTCGACATGATTAAGAGTCAAAATGTAGGCCTAAGGTTCTAAATCAATCATCTAGGACTATGGCCAACATTGACATGTTGAGCCACAATAGATTACCATTTGATGGTACCATTGGTTCCCAAATGGGGACAATTGATGTTTTGAAGCTTTTACCATTAATATATGCATCCTTATATATTATTTATGGTTAGGAGATAAAACTTAAGATCTAGGCCCCTAAAGAAACTTTTAGGTTTTTAAGGCGAAGAGTGATATCCAGAACCACGACTTATGAATTTTGAATGTTATCCTTTTCCTATAACTAGATATGTAGGTACCATTAATGCTTTTGAGCATTGAGTATGGGTATTATTAGAGTTAGTATTTGAAATCTGCCATTAGTGATAAAAACTCCTCTTTTATATCATATTAGTGTCCCATGTTGAAATTTTTATCATTCCACCTAGGTCATCATGTAATAATTTTCTCACTGATGGTAGCCAAAGTTTAAATCCCATCCCCTCTCAAACATTTATATTTGTTGGCCCACCTTCATGTATCTTGCTAAACATACATTGACTATAGAAGCTAATTTCATCATGTTTTTGTGTCAGTCAAGTCCACCTGGAGTTTAGTCATTCAAGGTCCCATTAGGTCACTAGGTTTTATTTTCCAAGAAATTGAAGCAAATAATATCCCCTTTTCAGTTAAATAAGGGTTTACAAGCATGTAACCATGGTTGCTAAAATCTCAATTTTGATTTTGAGCAAGAAATTCATTCCAGTTTGTTATTTTTATTTCAAAAGAGAGATGCAATACTTTTTATTTATTTATGTAATTTTATGTTTATCATATGTAATAAGTCACTATTTTTAGTTGTTTACCCAAACTCCATTGCAAATATCATCCAAACCAAAGTAAAAAGTGAAGATTTCCAAAACTTCAACATCATCTACCTGCAAAGGAAAAAGTCAGAAAGCAAAAGATAAAATTCACTTACATATAAATGACTTATTGGCTTCAATCTCAGCTTCATTTGCCTCGTAGCGCTCATTGAGCAAAGCCCAAGAGAGCCTTTTCATAGTTTTGGGAAATATCAGTAAAAACAGGGCAGGCATTATGCGTTTCCTACTGGTGCTGCGCGTTCTCTTCTGGCACTACGCACTTACTAGTGTGACACATTTTCTTAAGGTGTTGTGTGTTTCCTTAAGGCATTGTGCATTTTCCTAAGGCACTACGCACTTTCCATTGGCGTTGTGCATTTGTCTAGCAATGCTCTAGTCACCTCCTCAGCTCCTCCAAAATGCTTTTGACCTCAATAGAAGTAAGTAGCAGGTAAGGGATTTGCTTTCCCCCCTCCTTAAGTCAATTTCTAAGTGTTTGAAAGGTTTCATTTAAAATTTGGTTTAATTGTTATATCTAAACCCTATATCTTCCCCAAAAACTACCTTCCACTCTCATTCCCTTTTGCAGACTTCCCTCCACCCTCCTTCCCTTTCACTAAATCTTTTTATCCCAAATACCCTCTAATCGTTTGTCCCAAAACCCTAATTCCTAGGTGATACAACTTCCTAGGCTCCCAAACCCCTATATTGCAAACAATTTCCCCCATCCCCAAACTATCATACTAATACCTTATATCCCACTACAATACATATATCCCGTCACTAATAGTGTTCATAGTTACCTTTCCCCATTTATTATTTCCTGAAACTATATTCCCCCTGCCCTACATCTCCCTAGGGTTTGATACTAAACACCATGGCTGAGGAGGAATACAAACCACATAGTGAGGAAGAGGAAAGAGATAGAGAAGAAGACATGGAACAAAGGAGGCCACATACACATGTTTGAACCCATAGATCTCAGGGAACTCTTAGCATCCCTTATGACTATGACATCCTTCAAATGGATATGTTGTTTTGATTTCTGTGAGCAAGTGCAGGTAGTCCAACATCATCTTTAGTTGAATAGTCTCTTTATTTCTAAACTCCAAGACAACTGATTCACTCTTGGAGGGATAACTTTCACTTTATCACTGCTAATATATCAACTACCATCAGGATTCCAGATGTTGGAGAAAAATGCTTTCAACAAGGTGATTTGGAGAGGCATTATTATGAGCCTTACATGAAACCAAGGTACCAAAATGAAAGAAGGGCCTATTTTCCTTTTTCACACCTCCTTGAAAGATATGCCCCAATGTTGAAGATTATTATGAAATATTTTTCATGTGAAGGTAGATTCTCCAAGGTCTATTCTTATCATATTCGGCTCTTAATGTATTTCACTAAAAAACGCTCAATATACGCTACTATCTTTTCCGGAGTGTTGATAAGATGGCCTAGATTGTCCAAAAGAGGGAGCACAAAGATCAAATGAAGAGCCTATTTCATCATTCCCTCATTAAAATCATAGTCCTTTACCATCTCAAGGAACTCAACATTGCATGGAGTACCTTCATAGCTAATCCAATATTCACTCATGCACCTACTCAAAATATTCAAAGAATCCCTTCATCATCTCATCCATCCACCTCCATTCCTCCATCTCAGCCCATACATCATTCATCCTCATCTAATGAGTCAATATCACCATCACCTCCACCGTCACGATTTCATCAGCCTATTCATTCACCTAGCAGAGATGAAGGTAGAGAGAAAGAGCACATTGAACATGGTGAGATCAGCAAGCCTAAAGGGTCTGGTTTGGGTACCTTGACACATGCCTATCAGAGAGGGCATATGCAATTGTTTTCTCCACATATTGCGGGAGGGGCCTTACCTTTTTCATCAACAAAGAAGGTACAAAAGGGTAAGGAAATGGTGATAGGGGTAGAGATCCAGTAATAGCAAGAGGACCTCCATGAGACAGAGAAATATTTTCACTTAATTACCTAAGTGAAAATGATGACCGTGAGAGTGCAACCATTGCGAGCAAAGAGAAGGAAGCACTCATAGGGGAACTCCAGGTCAATTTTCAGAGGGAAAAATATACCATTACATACTATGAGCAGGAAAACAAGTAGTTAGAAACCAAACATGAGCTCATGGATATTCAACTCATCAAGGCAGAGGGACACTGAAAAGGTTAAGGCCTCACTTAATGAAGCATACAGAGAATATAGTGACCAGCCAGAGGAATAGGTGCCAAAAGGAAGGCCAAGGACTAGATGCCTAAAGAGAGCACTGGAGGTAGAAAAACAAAAAAAGGCTGAACTAGCTAATGAGCTCACCCTAAATGAGACATTTGCCAAAATGATAAATGAGAACCAAGAGCATTGGCTTGAGAGGGTAAACACCCATCTTGAAAGTCTCTTAGACAATGACAAAGAGAAACTGATGTTCAAAGAAATATGGAAAAGTATTATTGCTGAAGAAACCAAATAGCAAGGGCAAAGCTCAAAGTTGCTAGGGTAAGAATTGAAGCCCTAACTCACCATGAGGAGAAAAAGAAGCATGATATACTTACATAGGCTTCATTCCGTGCCTAACCACCTCAAACCTCATCTTCTTGAACAATTTTGAAGACCCTTGGCTCAATTTTTTCATCTTGCTTTTCTTCTCTTTTTAAGGCATTTTTTATATCAGCAGTTTGGTCATACGCCCAATGCCTTAGGTATTTTGCACTTTTGGGAGGCACTTTTTTGAGGAATGGCCATCAAATTGGATTTATAAGGACCAAGGCATCTAGGAAAACCATGTTTCTAGCACTGAAAGAAAAATTGGTTAGTGAAAAAGGAAAAAACCCACCTAAAAATGATGTTTCTGCCTCATTTTGGGAACACATGCTGCACATTTGAGTATTCTTGGGAGAATGGAATTTTGGAGGGGCAAACCAAACCCATTTTGACAATCAAGGGCAGTTTTGGAAGCTAGACAGGATAAGATCTCTAATGAGCTATCCTAGGCTAGATTTGGACATCATCAAGGCAGGTAAAAGTTAGTTTGAATATGGCATTGCGTGTTTGAAACTAGCGCTACACGTTTGACACTGGCGCTACGTGTTTGACAGTCGGCCTAGACCTTCACTATTTCTTCTCCAAATTTGATTTTTTACCTATGGGAAAACAATATTTTATTGATGTAATTGATATGATTGATATAATTATCATTTTTTTATTATTAACTAGGGTATTAAAGTACATTAGTTAAATGGCCTCCACGACTTCTAATGAATCAACTCACTTCAATTAGTGATGAGTCACTTTGACCACCCTACACTCTAGCTATTAGTTCAGTTTTTGTTGTAACTGATCCTCCTCTCATGGATTCGACCCCTGATTCTAGGATGAGTCGAGTTGAGGCCTATATTATGTAATTTCTCAGTCATTTTATAGGTTAGACTCCATTGGATATTGTATTAGTGTTTCAGACATTGGCATGGAATATGTAAGATGAGTTACAGCTGTTTTAGGGGGATTCCTGTGGCATGGTATTTTGATATTGTTTCTTCTTTAGTTACATGTGTGTGAATGTTTTATATCTTCCATGATCCATTTCACTTCTAAATATGTTTCACCTTCATGGTGTGATAAGAAAAATACATCTTCTATGCTTTGTTTTGGGAAAATCATAATAATTTGTTTAATTCCTTCAGTTTAAAAATAATTCATGATTTTCATGCTCTTTTAGCATCTCATCAGTCTAAACCGCTTCATCATTATATTACAAAGTGTTAAAGTAACTTTCCTATATTGCCCCATCAGATGTCTACAATTCTGATTCTATTTTGCCTTGACCTAGTTCACTCTGTGACCTAAATCACCCATCGAGTGACTACCCCAATCAAATCAAATCAAGCAAACCCTGAGCCACTATATCTGACCTAACACCCTAATTCATCTAGCCCTCTTGGATGTGATCCTTTGGATAGAGCCTCTCCAGCTTGGTAGGGCTAGCTACCAAGTCAAAAGATTGGTTTTTGATTACCTCAGCTGGACTCTTCGTCAGCCTTGGAGATCTGGAGGAGTTATAATAGGTCTCATGGACCTATAAGTTCGAATAGAAATTTGAACATGCTTTAGAATGAGTACATGATCCTTCATAGAAAATTGTGCATGCTTGCCTCATGAACACATATTTTCCTAAATGGCACATGTGCTTTTGCTATGGGATGCACACACAATTTTTAAAATTTTGAAATTTCGAGTGAGCATGGTGGTTCTTAAGACAACAAGATTAGGAACATGTACATGCTTCTAGAAGCACATCATGTTTCCACGAATGCATGTACATTCCTTTGTGTGTGCATTCTTGCAAACCCGTTCCATTCTCTCAACCATCCACTTTATATGAGCTCAATTTTATCTAAAAGAATAACTTGGTCAATTATCAACATCATGGTTATTTGATATTACTCATTTATTCATTCTCAATAATATATTTATTTATTAACATAATCCTTTTCCAATTAATATCACAATATTCCATTTAATCTTTAATCCATTTTTTTAAATAATATGGATAAATATCCCTTTACTAAATAATATACGAATAATTTTTTTTTAATAAAAAAATCCTAATCTTATTATAAAAACAAAAATAGTAAGATATTTTAATAATCTCATTTTAACTCATAAATACAATTTTCAATATTAATTTCTTTTTCTAAATATATACATTTATCAGGGCTAAACCCATTTACATTCACATATTTATCTAAAACAGTTATAAAATTACAATTTTCTTAAATTATCAAATAACGAAAAATATCATCTTATAAAACAAATAAAAAAATATGTTATCTCATAATTTACTAATAAACAGAATTTTCCTATTTACATTTACACATTTATTTATTTCCTTAACTTATCAAATAACCAAACACATAATGACTTATAAGACAAATCATGGATATGTAAACTTATGAAAGAGATCATCGACATGGAGACAAATGAAATGCGTCATACACCCTGGTCGTAAATACTCAGTCTAGTTTTCATTATCATCGAGGGACGGATTAATCAGTTATTTAATATTTTGATCAAAATCCTTGCTTTAAATAGTATTGTCATAACAATATCGTTGTATTGATAATACATTTGACAGTCTAAAAGCATCTTTGATATTCCAATTTGTAGAATGGTACGCTATTTTTTTAATAATTATAATATTGTATATAATATTATTTTAATTATGTTTGTTTTGGTTTTTTTGTTTTTGGCTGTGATTTATGGTCAATGGGTGGTAGCTTCGTCCATGAAAAAATTTGGGCTAATCGACCACCAAAGGAATCTAGCCCCACGACCCACTTGCGAGGCCTAACCCCAAGGGCTTCACGCAGAATAACCCTGTGACCTCTCAAAAAGAACACTGATTTAGACCAATTAAACTAACCCTTAAGGCTATTATTTTAATCATATTATTTTATAATAATAATAATGTATTTATTATATATATATATATTATATAATAATTTATAATACTATTGAAATTTACACCTTTATTAATAATGACTATATGTATATAATTTTATATTTATTTTATAAATCCTATAACATTATATCAAGCTTTTGTTTTTAGTATATAATATTGTATCTATATTATTTGTTTTAGTTATAGTTTAATGATACATTGTTTTTAGGGTGTTTTTCTTTTTAATTTAAATTTTAGTTAGAAATGCAGGAATTTGTAGTTTGGACCATTGTAGTTTTGAATGGTTGAGGTTTTAGAATTTCATTGTTATGATGTTTTTTCATAAGTGTTTAATATATTTTTACATTAAAAACAAAATTTAAATTATGAAACATCATGATCTCACCAATATTGGATTCAACAAATTTCAACCATAATACCCTAGGGTTTACTTGCTATATTTTTTTATATTGTATAAATGCTATGTTTAAGGATGCATATCTCCAGAAAGTCATGGACATGGAAAAGAATAAATGGTGGAATCCATTTTATTTTCAAAGGTTCTTTTGTAGAGAGCCCCACAGTGAGATCTGTTCTCTAATCTTATCCATAATTTCTTTTCCATGTCATGAATAGAACCAATCCTCTTTGTAATTTTGTAATAAGTGCAAAAAATTACAAAGAGGATTGGTTCTAGTCATGACATGGAAAAGAAATTATGGATAAGATTAAGACAAGCTATGGTTTCAAGTGTAGCAAATGAGAATCAAAGAACTGCCAACGGAGACTAACAAATTACATGAGACTTGAACCATGACAATCAATAATAGAGAAGTTGGTAGATGTCAGCCCCAAGTTGGTCACTTTCTCATATTTTCTTAGGTAGTTTACTCTGTCTTCATTGACTTAAAGATGTAGTTGATAGGAGTACTGTTATTATGTGATTATGCATTGTAACAATACAGTTTGCTAAGGTTATTGGCAGCAATGCTAAATTTACTATAATTTAGAAAGTTAATTGAAATTACTAGCATTAGAGAACCATCTAACCATGTTGCAAATATTTCCCACTATTTGTCGGAATATAGTGACATAAGAGAGTTCCAGTCAATCTAGAACTCTGATCAAATTTTCTAGGATTTAAGCTGATTCAGAATTTGGTCAATCCTAATAGGGACATCATCTCACCATCCACATATGTTGGATCATGGTGCAAATCTAGTCATGATGAAATTTTTATCGGAGTCTTGTGAGCTTTGTGTTAAGAAAGTGCATCATTTTGATACAAGATTAGGTTACTTGCTAGTAGTGGTGTTTAATTTAGTGAAGTTTGTTGAATTT
Organism: Pinus taeda; assembly: GCA_000404065.3. Taxonomy (NCBI): domain Eukaryota; kingdom Viridiplantae; phylum Streptophyta; class Pinopsida; order Pinales; family Pinaceae; genus Pinus; species Pinus taeda. The sequence goes on from APFE030428724.1 coordinate 53,337, forward strand.
AAGGAAAAATCACTAATATTGAGGACAATCATTGTAGTTACCATCATGGATGATTAGTTTTGACAACAATTACTTAGTTGGAATAAACTAAGGACTGCAATTGTGGATTGTTAGTTATTATTCCAATTCGGTCCATTTTTAGCAGGGGAGAGTTATTCTTCACTGAAAATTGGTATGTTAGAATATTCTTTGCACTCACTTTAGTAATTTAAGAAGGATTCCGTTGTTTCAAAACGGAGTACATCAATTGAGGAGGGTGTAGACAAAATTTTCAGATTATTGGGGCCAGGTCTGATAGGTTGGTAGCTTGTTGCTACAACCCATATTTCATGTCTAGAGCTTGTAAAGTACATTTTTGAATTATAAATATTGAGTATTGATTTCCTAGCGCCATTCAGCACTTTATATTATACTTTCAGGTGTTGTTTATTTCAAAATATTTATTATAATTTCATATGATGTATGAATAAACTTCCCAAAGATTTCTAGATTTATACTAATGGAAATTTTATATTCTAATAAAATTATGCATAGCCAAATAGAAAAATCTAGCAATCCTCCAAGTGGTATATAAAAGTCATTCCATGCCCACCTATGGAGAGAAATTATAGTGTGAATACTCGATGGCTAAAAAAGAAAACACATATTGATCTGTAGGAGAGATCTGTCAAGTTATTGACATAATCTCACAAAGGTTTAAGGCCTAGTTTAAGTGCCTCAATATTTTAATATAGAATTTTATCGCAACCCTTGAGCATGGAAATGTTGAGAATCACTTCTTGATGCAATTCAAAACTTTTACGTCAACCTTTAGGTTCCTTAAATATGTTCTTCGTGAACTTTCGTCCCTTTACCATCCAAACTAGCAATCTTGTTAAGGTTCGTACACTAAATTGGAGAGGTTAGTTATTTGTTTTCAATAGACTGGCCCTTTTTTATAGGAGTTGTAAAACAAGATTTTTATTCCTCTCTTTGCATTAGTACAGGGAACCATAGGTGACAACTAGGTTTTGTTGGGATTGCTTTCATCATTCCAATTTTTTCTCTAGTTTTATTTGGATGTAATTTGGATGGAATGTCGTGCGAATTGTTCTATTTGGTATTATATTTTCTCTATATCACGATAGAAAGTAATGTGAGGGTCAGTTTTGTGTGGCATAACTACCCACATTTTTTGCCATGTAATATTTTGTTGACCATTGCAGTATAGGAGATCAAGAATGTATAAAGATTAGAGGCATTGTTTATGTATTTTAAGGCTTGATAAGTAGGTTGACTATCTACTTATTGCATTTATCAATCATTCCCAAGTTATTTGGCTCTCCAATGCCACTACTAACACCTTCCTCCATATCCTAAGGAGTGTGAACCAGATTCTATAAGATCTCGAACAAGGACGTACAATGTGCATGGATCCTAATGCTAGAGTGCCCGAAAGTCTCAAATCAAAAGCACCCAAAAAGGAAGTGTATCACAGTCCAGTAGATATTAGCTCCTATAACATCCAAGCCCAAGCGAAGAACACTTAAGATATATATTTTTCTGGAGTACCTAGAGAACAATCTGGATAGTGTGTTGCACTATTGTCTGGAAGAGGCCAACTATCATTGGGGCTTGGGTCATCTAGTTTGAATGTTATGATGGGATTTAATCGAACTACAAGACTCGTTTCGAAACACTAGCCCAGATTTGGTTCCCATTTGAATAAAGATAATTTTTTTTCTTACTACCCTACAACAATCTCAGTGTCTATACCAATTTAGTTGACTTTAGAGTCTTAGCCTACGCTAGATATTGGAATTATTTATGCCAAGGTTTAAAAATTTTCCGCCTAATCACGAATTGATTTAATCTCTTGCTTAGGGGAATATTTGAAACCAAAGGCTACAACCATACCTATTACTAGTTAGTTTTTATATTTCACTATTGTCTATTTAATATAACAAGCCAAAATAAGCAATATGTGAATCAAAAAACAAAATAATATTCACCAACATTCCTCCTCTGCAGCCTTACCACTACTAATAGGCCTGATTCCTCTATGAATGTACCCATTTGAAAAAATATGGCAAGGAGAATGGGGAAAGATACAAATAGAGGATTGCCTCTAGAAAACACGGAATATGAATTGAGATCAAAGGAGAAGGTGTTTTGACTAGAAAAGAGGATGTGCCAAAATAGAGGGGGTGAATGATGAATGGGAATAATAACTCTTTTTTAAGATTGAGGTGATATCTATAAGCCCTATAAACACTTCTAAATTACATTTCTTTATGTAGTCATAAAAAGTACATGAAACCACTTTACAAAATGGAAACTATAATCTTGAAATCACTAATCAAGTCAAACACCAAAAATATAATAAATTATTTACAAAGAGGCAAGTGAACAATATTACAATAAATCTCATCAGCTTACTAGCCTAACATATACAATTTTAAATGCCAAAACTAAGAATGTTCAATCCATAGGTAATAGTAATTTTATGATAGAAGTCTGAATTTTGCAACGCTTTAAGGAAATTGAAAGTTGGATGATCATATACCAGTATGTAGGGAGCAATCTTTCTTATTATGTTTAGTTCCAGATTGAATTGAATTTTGTGAAAAAAATACATGTGGTCTAATAGAAAATTGATCTACCATCACATCATTGGATGCATGTTTCAAGGTCCCTCCTCGTCAACTATAGTTTCAGTAGTCAACGGCTAGGCGAGTTATTATTTACATTTTTCACCTGTAAGTGGTAAAATTTCCAGACGCATTATTATTAAGAAAAGAAACTTTGTTAATGAGAGTTGGAGTCTACATGTCCTATTAAACTAATTCTATGTGGAGTATTTATTTCAAGTACACCTATGATTTGCCAATACGTATTTGAATTCCATTTTGTTGCTGGCATAATAGTTACAAGAATATTTGGGTTTTCATTTCAAGATCTTTTTTGTTTTTAGTCACACCGAAATGGCCTTCAAGAAAGTTTCCATTTGTTGGAAAATTAATCATGTATTTTCATGGAAGTTCTAGACAATGCATTAGATATGTAAAGAGCTCTGGTCAAGCTATTGATATTTTTTAATGAACTTGTTCAAAAGGGTCATGCTAAATTTTATTTTCACTTCTCTGCTTGCACTCATGCTCGTTCATTTATCCTCATTCCCTTACCTTAATTAGAAAATATCTTGGTACAGATGACTTTTTTATTTAGGAAAAGAAATTTGCATGGGACACCTTCACTGATTCATAGAGAAGGGACACTGAAAATGAAAGGAAAAATATGAATCTAATCTTTTGGATTCACAGCTACATCGTGGTTTTGATAGCTAAAAAGCTCAAATGAACTAAGGAAATGAAGAACAAAGACCTTAAATCATCACAATTTTTTTATGGCGGTATGTTCTCTATATGGATAGTGTTTCATGTCATAAATTTATTTCTTTGGTTTACCTTTTCAATTTTCTTACACCATTATGAACCTCCAATTGCAGTACTATAGAAAAGGATGTGCATTCAAACTTGAGGTAGACAAAACAAATAATCAATTTCAATTAGGATATTTTATCATATTTGATATTCTAATATGAATCTATTATGTTTTTGTCATTGTGCAGTTCTTCTAAGATTACAAAATAGTGGAAAAGTGGACACTGTGCATTGAGTGTCATGCCGCCCAAATCTGAGTGGAGCATCTTTAAAAATTTTCCTTCATAATGGGGCAGCAAATCATGTGGTCTATAGAATATGTGAAGTGCAAGGAAAGACAACCAATCATGAAGCATACTACATGACACTTGTTTGATGGTTAAAAGAGGAAAAACAAAAATGGGTTCAGTTACAAAACAATATTGAAAAACTCATAGTTAATCTGTAATCACATGGAAGGAATGTAGAATGTTCATGCAGACAATTTAAAGCGGCTCTATAGAGGAGGAAAAATCTGGAGTGCTTGATTTCATTCTTTACGATAAAGAACCTTACGGAGATCCATAAAATTTCCACTGATCTAATGGTTGGAGAAATATCAACTGTAGATGTAGGTGCGAGAAATGATATAGAATCATTGTTTATTCCATTGGAAAAGATTGATCAACAATAGTATAGTTCTCCACTATGTGAATACATTATCATTATCATTTTTATTGTGACTCACATAGCATGGTTCTTTCACTAAAGAACTTGTTAATGTACTCTTTTTCCATTTTAATGTGTACATAATTTTTACCAATGAAGAATATTTTAGTGTATTATTTGTAATATCATTCACCTTAAATGTCTACTCATGTTATATGTTTTCATAGCCTTTACTAAAAAATTTATTAATGAATGCAATTAGGGTTTTTAACTTTTTATGCATAAATAAAAGATTCTAAATAAGTAGATGTTTCATCATTAGAGAATAGTCACTGATTTTATTTATGGAACTGACAGAAATTAAACATATAAGATAACAATATGCTACACAATACTCCAACACCATCATTTATTATCCCTAAAATAATACAAATAACATACCTAATTGATTAGAAATGGATATTCTTTGGTTAACTAGAGTACAAACCAAGTTATTAGTCCAATGTATTTAAAAGCTACACTTCTGAACATTGTGAACTATTATTGTGATTTACAAGCGCAATTCACTGCCACTCACATCAACATTATTAGAGTTTTGTCCATGTTGTAGTTTCCTTTGTATGCTTGTCAAACTATTAAGAATGGACACATTAAGGTGGCTTTTCTGTGCTACCCCTGTTCTAGTAATATGTGCGCCACAAAAATTTTCTATATAAATATGATAAAGGGGAATTTTTGCATTGTGTGCAGAGAAGAGACTCACTATTGTATAAATAATTTAAAATTAATTTAAATTGACTTTATTTGGCTACATATCTTGGGTGGTGATTTAACATGCACCACTTTTTCCTTGTTTTTCTCAGCTCAATATTCTAGGTGCCCACTTGGGCTCTCACTGCACCTTATGCTCTATTGGAGGCCCTTCATCAGCCTTTGCAACATCTTATATGGAAATGGATGTAAGTTTCTACCACTTTCAATAATACACCTCATCACATATATAACCACACAACCTATGCTACAAAGGGTGCTCTTCCCTTGGGTCTAACACCTCAGCCTAAATAAAGAAGGAAAGAAGAGCATGGTCCACAAGGGAAATCAGGGAAACAAGGAAGTGATGAATAACATGGAGTAAATTCTAGATAGATAGGACACAATAAACAATAGTCACAACCCTGGCATGGGAATAACACATGAAAAAGAAAGAATCTAGGAAACAACTAAGTCCTTCAAATTTGTTAGAAACACACATAATTGGTAGGCATCGACTATATAATCCACAAGACGGAAAAATACATAAAAATCAAACAAGTGAGACATAAGGTATTATTTCTTGGATCCACAAAATATAGGCATACTCACAATTTATTTATTTATTTTATTTTATTTATTTATTTATTTTATTTATTTATTTATTTTGTATCTCTCAATCTTGAGGAATTGCGCCAACATATATAAGGAATCAAATTGGATCCCTCTACACTGGTTGATTTTGGTTGGCATTAGCCATGGTGGATTGTTGGAGATCTCAATTGTTAAACCTAGTCCATTGACTTTATACTTCTTGTTACCTAAGTTAAATTGGGAAATATGAAAAATAATTCCATGCAAGGGATGCATCGATTGTATGGCAACATCAAAAAGATCCCATCCTTTAGGAAGGGGGCACACCACTTGATGAGGAATATTTCTCATCATTCATGAGCATAAGCTTTCTTATTATATTAGAATATGAGTGAAAAATACATAGGAGTTGAAATGTACTTTCTATTCTGAATCCACTATAGTTTAATTGAGCTCACATCAATTTTAGTTAACTTCAGTTCTATTTCTATTTTGGGAGTTTGGTGGCTTGCGGGACAAGCAAAGGATATCATATATTATGGGAAGCCAAGGCACCCAAGTTAAGGAACACTCTAAGCACTTATTATTGTCCTGGGAAGTGTGCCCCACCTTGGTATTAGGACTTCGTTTGTTTGGTGATGACTCTTTCTATTTTCAGCGCATGGTGACTTACACATAAAGAAAGTCTATTTCCAGCATTTGACTTCCTCTCGAACTGAAATTAAGTGCAACAACCAAGGAAGTTCTGCCTTCCCCTTGTGTACTTCACTCAATCTATGTTTACCTTGGGAATAGTGGATCCTACATTTGGATGAGTATTTGACCCATTATTTGACATTGACTGACTTAAAGCCCAATTTAGCATCTATTCTCTGGTTTCTTGCCTCAGAAGCTAGGTTCCATTTAAAGGTGACTCGTATATCAAGTAACTCTCTCTATGTAGCCCCAGGAAGTGCACCCTAGGAGAGGTCGGTCATTTTTTCTTCATATCACGCACATTCCTTAAGAAGGGAGTAATACACTTGTGGATTTTCAAGGGAGTTTTACATTTTATCCCAAGTTTGGCTTCTAATTATAGAGAAAAGGTGCACTAGTTTTGCTACTACCATTGTAGGAGCTTATTCTATTATCATACGTACTCAAGATTTTCATGGAGGATCAAAATTTTGGCTAATATTTGGCACACACATGTACCTGTTTGGATTTAGAAGAGGAGTCATTCAACTAAAGGGTGTTTTTGGCAAGTTGTGGAGTTTTTGAAGCCTTTGTGTATTCTCAATTTTGTACTATATTTGGATCCCTCTTATTCTTGATCCTTTTTTATTCACATATGATCTTCTCTATATTTAAGATTGTAGAAGAAAAGGAGGATTTTTTCTATGCCTTAATTCCTTTCACGTCTTTTCTATCACCTTTTCCCCTTGTGATCTTGTGATTGAGAGGAAGCACCTATGCTCATGCACTGGTTGAATGACTTCACATTTGATATTGTGATTGTGTCATGTTTGACGTGGTGAAGTTGTAGATTCTTGGATACCCCAAGATCTTGAGATTATTTACATGTTTACCTCTATCTATAACTTTGTACATTTCACAACTCTTACCAACAAAAATCAATGCAAATTCTCTTTCAAGGACAATATGGAAGTGTGTAATTATTTCGAACCCCTTGCATATTGACTTCTCTTTGTTTACTGCAATAAGGAATCAAACTTGTAGAATCATGCATTATTTTGTTAGCCAAACTAGTTTTCTTTAACTTATTTATTCATAGCCCCATTACAATGACAAGACACCAATCACTCTAAATTACCAGTCACTCTAAAATTTCATCGATTTTAATCATTAAACAAGCTTGGCAAAATAACAAATATTGTACATAAACAAAGAAGTTGAGATAGCTAGTTTCCAAGGGGTATACTTGAATAAAACCATAAAAGGTTCCTTTTGGTGCTTTCTTAGTTATTTTAGCCAAGTTAGCTTGATGTTCTGCAAGTTTTCACTTATCTAAATATCATACAAAATCATGAACATGCATTCCCATGACGTTGTCGTAGAAAAAATTAGGCAGTTTAGCTTGTTGTGCAAATTAAGTAAGAAACTATCCCACTTATTCGAGTTTCATTTATATAAGCATCAAATGGAAATGAAATTATTGATTTTATGGTGTTTTCTCAACATTTTCAATGAGAACATGCTCTGGAATAAATCATAATAAACTCTCCTCCAATCTTTGTATAAAGGTTGAGGGATTGATTATTTTTAAAGGATGATTAAAACATTTGAATAATGCCAATTAATACCAATGGTCAAAAATTTCATTCTGACTCCACAAGAAGATGAAGAAAACCACTTGTTTTTTGGAATTTCAAGGAAGCTATATAACAAAGGGATCACTTGCTTTGATGGAACCAAAAAGTTGGAAAAGAAAAAATGAAGCTTGGAAACAAGGGGTAGTGATAGAAATGTTTGAGAACACCAGATGAAGAAATTTGCTCATAGATCAAGGAGAAAAGAAAAATTTTAGCCTCTCCATAGTGAACAAGTATTTTCTCTAAAGCTAAAACAACCAACAAAAATACCACCAATGAGTGAGAAAGCAAAAAAATCTCTAGTTAAGAGTGTATAGATCCAATTTTTTGTTAATTCCTAATCATAAACAAAGGCTATAAATTGTTGGTTTTTCCAAATGTGTTTTGAGGGTAAATTTTGTTGTTGTGGTGTTTGAGTGAGTTCTTTGTATGCTATACTGGTTATAGTGTTGTAAGTATTGACAACACTCACAACATTAAAATTGATTCCCCTCAACATTTGAATCATTTTTGCCTTGCCTTAGTTGTTGGTTTAATTAATTGGCTAAGAATTTTTAATTGTTGGCCTGATAGAACTACTCGCTGTTATAGACTACATGCATATATAGCATTCTCAAGTTCGTTAATACAATTGGATGCCTAATCATAATTATAACAACAATCACAATTTCCCAATCAATTCCTTGCCCAATAAAATCAGTTGCTCTATTCACTCGTACACAAAATTATATCTATTGCACCATGTAATTCACCCATAACAACACCATTATTAATTTGTTGAATTGCTACATGTCAGTTCTTTAAATTCCTAGATCAGATCTCCTTTAATGGGATCAATGTGTTGTATCCATAGCCAATAGATTGTTTGGTCTACTTGGACAACATGCTACAACATCATTTTATATTGTATACTCTACTTTATTTGATTTTCTGATGTATAAGACCTTATAATATTTGAAATTGGAGTTAGAGAATCTCACTTAATTATGCATAAGAAATTATTTAATTTCAACTATTGGAAATTAGGACTTCCATCTTGCATTAGCAATCTCTTCAGTTTGATATTTCCAGACGTCTAAGTTGTCTTTGAGCTACAAAAAAACAATAAGTATGGAAGTCTACAATATTTGAAATTGTGATAGTAAGAAATGACTTTGACTCTGCATAACAACTCCTTTCATCTTAATTATGGGAAATGATGTGTGTAATCTTGTAGTGTCAAGCTCTTCAAGCTCATATTTCTAGAGGTCTAGGTATCCTTTGATTTAGAGATTGCTCACATCTATAAATAAATGTTTTTTATTCTATTTTCACCATCATTTAACCTTGCATTTGTATTTTGTGAAAATGATGTATTCCAAATTTTCATGTCAAATGCATATGTTATGGTTTATGTGCTTCTTCATCTTATCCTATTAAAGAGGATTCATTATATGGATCTCTGATATTACGCTTCTTTAAGAAGACACTCTTATGCAGTTTTCCATTTTTGGAATAAGTTTCAGGTGTTCCTTAGTGTGGTGTGATCAAGACAATAATTTGTATTACATTATGGAATGGATTTATTGGTAACTGTGATTCATTGAATGGATCTTAACTGTTCTATTGTTTTAAAAAGGTCTTGTATGATATACCATTGTCATAATAAGTTGCATGTTTTCCAATATTTGGTTTTGATATATACAAGGAAGTCTTTGTTACTGGATACAAGTTTTGGAGGTGATGATTGATCCTATATGATTTGATTTTTGCTAATTTTAAAATTAAATTTCCACTGATTCACTTCTACAAAATCACCTGATTAAATGAGGGATAAGTGGACTATTCAACTTCTTGAGAAATGGGTCATTATAATTAATAATGTTGATGGGAATTGGGTCACGCATTGAATGGCTTACATAGTGAATCCTAGAAACTTATATTTCAAAGTTCATAGAGTTATTAACTGAATTTTCATATTTTAGAAAATATTATGAATAGGCATATTTCTTAGCTATCATTTTTATTTTCTTGAGGACTGGGATTACTGAATCTTTTGGTTAAGTTGTAGATATCTCATTAATGACATTCTTTTTATATTGAATGTGTTGAGAAAACGAGAAACAAGTTTCCTCATTTTTATTGCAGCCCTTTTCATTGATTTGGCATTGTACTCTTAGTATTTAGTGACAAGGGACTACAATGAATGTAGCCCAATGTTTCCTTTGAGTTTCTGAAACCAACCATTCAGGAAAGTGGATTGTTTTTTTATTGAGATTTTTTGCACCACCTTGATTGTTTTTTCACAAAAATAGTCTTGTGCGATTGTGCACATCTCAAGTACCTATGGTTTTCAAGTGGCAGTTTGGTATCCTCAATGTGGGCCACATTTCTCAATTTGGTTTACATGATGGGTTAAAAAATTCTCTTTCTTGGTTGATAAATGGATTTTGATTGGAGAGGGAAATTATTTACATTTTCAAATTTATATCAAGAATACTTCTAGCTAAGAAGCTACAACTTAGGGGTACATGTTCTGTCATTTACCCAAGACTTTCACCTTGTCTCATGTGCAAAGAAGATTGCATGAGCATAGGGAATAACATTTTGATTACCGCCACATTAACATGAAACCAATGTTTCTGCATTAATGCAACCTGCACTTCAAAAGGACAAGGTCAACTTCTTTATCATATGAAGTGTGCCATGTTCATGTTATGTCTAAGGGCAATGAGAATATCATATGGGTGTAGGGATCATTCATTGTTTTGCAACATGAAATCATGGTCTAGTTACATCATAATATTTCGTAATAGTGATTGGAATTAATGATTAGAATTAATGTGGTTATCAAAATGGGTTTTTTGCAACCATATCAACTGCTCATTTTTCCATGTTCATGTTACATCCATGAATAATGGGAAGATTATGTAAGCAGATCAACTGCTCATCTCTCCAAATTCATGTTACGTCCATGGATAATGGGAAGATGTTGTCAGTGCATGAAACATTCACTATTTCACAATATGAAATCATATTAGATCATAATATCTGTTTTGTTTCATAAATTTGTACCTTTTAGCCACTTATTTTACATTTTTATATGAAACTAAGTCTCATTACTACCATCCATTCATACTTCATGTTACATCCATGGATAGAGAAAGGTGTTCTAACTACATAGAGAATTCAAGTTTTCACAATGTGTACTCATAGTATTGTGAGGTCATAATACCTAGGGTTCATAAATTTTTATCTAGTATCATTTGCAATCTTATATGTAATTAAGCTTCATTTCTCTCTCCATTCATTTAATGTAAAATATTTTATGCATCTTCTAGTTATGTAGTGTTAACTAGTATCAATTACCAACCTTTACATGTTTTGTAACATAATAAATATTGCATGTAGACAAACCATTATACCTAAGTGTATAAAGATTTATGTGTCCATGTTCATGGATAACCTTAAAAAAGGGTGATGAAAAAAACCTTAAATGTATTAGATATAAATATTTATTGTTTTTAATCTTTCTTTATTCACATTTACATATTTGATAATAAAATAAGTTACTCCGTTTGGACAAACCATTACATCTAAGTGGAGGAAGATTGATGTGGCTTCCATGTAGCAATTCCCTAATGGGCCTAGCAGATTCAATTTTCCTTTGAATTCATGCACTTCTCCATGAGAGACAACTCCAACATTGAACTGGGCAGAGTGTAGATTTACAAAACGAGTTGTAGCTTCTAGGAAACAAACCCATATAGTTCACAAAGGAATAAACTTGAATTGGGATAGGAAATGGCCCTCTCAATATTTTTTAAAAATGTAGATGGATAACTCCATTTTTCTATGTGATTTTTCAGGTGAAAGAGTGTGAGGACAATCACCATTGGGCATGGAATCAGCTAAAGAAAAACAACAACAAACACCAATGCTTTATCGAAGTTGAGGCATCTTTGGTTTACTAGTGTGGATAGGACATTCAAGGTAACAACAACAGTTTGAAGGAAGTTGGAGTGATGTAACATTGAATTCCAAGTAAACAAATAGCTATGAAAAATAATAACAACAGAGGAGCATGATAAAATGGGATTGAAACTGAAATGAATCTCAGGTTAAAATAGTGTATGTTGCAACTATAGTTTCTATAAAATGAAAACAATACAACAATTGTCTTCTCACTACATCGATTCGCCCCTCTTGCAGAGTCAAAAATCTACCTATTTATAGAGAAATATATCTTTACATAATCTGCCACCTTGGATATTTTCAATCAAAAACTATGAGATATAATAAGACCTTGAGCCTTCTAAGGGATTTTCTGTTATAACAGAATTCGAATACAAATGGGAGTCATATGAACTATTACAATAACTTAAAGCATGACACTATATTGGTGGAAACTCGAACATATGGCTCTTTAAATCTACTAAGTTCTTTGCTATTGAAACATGCTGAAAATGCCTCCTTGTCTGTGTGTCTTGATGTCTCTTTGTTTTGCTGCCTTTTGTTTGCTGATCATGATGCTAGACATATGTTGCAAAACACCCTAATTGTCTTCTTGAGTAGAAGGCGAAATGGATGTTTTAATATTATTTGACTTGGGTTTGTTGTTATCATAATAAAAATACAGGAGGAGGGCATTTTACCATATTTGATAATGTTCTCCAACTGTATGGACGTGAAACATGACACATAGAATATCACATCCAAAATGAGGATTTTGCAAATCTCAATCGGAGAGGAAGAAGGGGTGTTAACACTTATTCATAGTGCTCATCGATTTTTCAGATGTGAAGCTTCAATAAAGCGTGACACACATAAAATCAAGGAAAATTTTAAGGATGGAAATTTATCTTAAAGTTTAGAAACCTTGGCGAATCCCACTAGTCCATAATATGAAATCTATAAAATGCTTGGAGATATTTTTATAAAAATGTTAAAATTTATAATATTTTTTATATAGTCTATATATAATTTTTTAGCGATTTTTAGGGTAGAATAATTTCATTTGATCAAATTTGGGCGAATCATTTTTACAAAAAATGGAAACTACATAATCTTTTTTTTGGAAAAAGTATAAAAAGTAGCCCCTTGGCGAATATTAGCCCCTAAAATTTTCCCTACATAAAATATCGCATCTGGAACCAACACTCGCATATCACAATCGCAAGTCAAAAAGGACTTCAAGGAGGAGGAACTTATGACTGTGCGATGCTCAATTGCGATATCGCAATTAGTAGGAGAATGTATATCACAATCGGGAATAGAATAGATATCGCAATTGGTGAGGTGGAGAAAAGGCTCGCGATATCGCAATCAACGATCAGAGCAATAACTAGAATTGGATATAACAATCAACGTAAAACTATGGTATCGCAATTGGTGGGGGAGGATTTATGTAATATCACAATTAGTAGGGAGGAATTGCAATATCGACAGAGGAGTGGTGACAGGTTTATGCGATATCTCAATCGGCGGGAAAGACTTGCGATTTATGATGTTGCAATCGCAAGTAGAAGAGGGACACGGGTAGATTTGGTTTCACAGAATGGAAAGGGCCGATTTTGATATATAGTACGAGTCCTAGCCTTTAAAAGGGTTGTGGCATGCTTATTAATGTTTTCGAGTATCTCAAAGGGGAATGTGGAAATGTTGCTAGAGTTATAATGAGTTATGACTAGAGTTGGAATGACTGAATGTGGTTATAGCTAGAAATGGGGAAACATGGCTAGAGTTGAAATGGGTGAATGCGGTTAGAATTAGAAATGGGGAAACATGGCTACAGTTGGAATGGGTGAATGCGGATAGAGTTAGAAATGGGTAAAAAAAACTAGAGTTGGAATGGGTGAATGCACTTGAAATAGGATGAGTGAGAGAAATGGGTTTTAGAGAATATGGGAATCTCTTCAAAGAAATTAGTATGGATCTATTCTTCCTCCTTAATCTCCAAATATAAAGCACAACAATCTCTTAAAAAAACAATAGATACATGAAAATATCAATGATGGAAAACTTTGACTAATAAAAATAGAAAACTATTTTAGTGGTTATCATGGATAACATGAGCTCCAATGGGGATTTTTCACCCCTGTGGTGTAGCAAAGAACCAGTAGACCAATTTCCAGACCATTTTGTTGATCACAATCTGAAGACTACATCAAACCCATTTCACCAAACTATAAAGAAAACTGCAAAATGTAATCTAAAGTTGAATGAAATACTTGCCCAACAAGCTTATTTATGTACCTAATCTAATATCTGAAAATCCACCTGCTTAGTTCAAGCGATATAAAATTTCTAGTATAACCAAACAAAGAGTTGATCCAACACTTGGGCATCTTTACTGTGCTTGAACCAAATCAATAGTGGAATGTATATTGGCAACTCATAAATAAAATTGAATCCATCACCTGAGATGATAAATGGAGGAGAATTCACCTTCACGGATGACTCGAATAGACTTGCAGTAGAACTCATCTTGAAAATCTTCAAGCTACTGATCTACAAGTAGTGGAGTCACCATGAAACTTTGATCTTCATAATTCCTTAATAGTGTAGTCATGAAGGTAATATCACAACCTTTGGAACTTTTGATTTCCTATTACCCTCAAGAATCAGAAAAGAGACACTTGAAGAGAATCCCGAAAAAGGAGATTTTCGGCTCCAGGTAGACGCACCAAAATGTTATCGACTGGGTTGGTGGTGGTCGGGCTATGTCAACCCTTCAACCTGATATAACTATTTCAAACCAGCTTTTTATTAGAAGTTAGCACTTCCAATCTAAGATGGTTCTCTCAATCTTTTTTAAAAATGCAGATGGCCAACTCTAGTTTTCTTTGTGATTTTTTAGGTGAAAGAGTGTGAGGGCAAACACCATTGGGCATGGAGTTAGTTAAAGAAAAACAAAAACAAACAACGCTACTTTGTGGAAGTTTAGGCATCTTTGGTTTACTAATGTGGATAGGACATTCACAGTAATCACATCAGTTTGAAGGAAGTTGGAGCAATGTAACATTGAATTCGAAGTAATAAAATAACCTTGAAAACTAATAACAACAGAGGAGCATGATAGAATGCGACTAAAACCTGAATCAATCTCAGTTAAAAAAAAATTATTTTCTATTAACTAAAAGCAATAAAACTATGTTCTTCTCACTACATCGATCCCCCTTCTTGCAGAGTCAAAAATATACCTATTTATGGAGAAAGATCTCTTTACATAATCTTCCACATGGGCTAGATTCAATAAACAACTACAAGATATAATAAAACCTTAAGCCTTCTAAGGGATTTTATGTTACAACAGAGTTGGAATACAAATGGGAATCATATTAATTGTTACAATAATTTAATGCACAACATTGTATCGGTGGAAACTTGTACATATGGTTCTTCGAATATGTTGTGTTGTTTGCTATTGAAATGTGCTGCAAATGCCTCACTATCTTTGTGTCTTACTATCTCTTTGTTTCACTGCCTTTTGTTATGACCATGCTGATGGATATATGCCAAAAAACACCCTCATTGTCTTCTTTAGTGGAAGGAGAAATGGATGTTTTAATATTCATTGACTTGGGTCTGTTGTTATCGTAATCGGAATAAAGGAGGAGGGAAATTTACCATATTCCATAATGTTCACCAACTTTCCGGATGTGGAACATGACACATAAAATATCGCATCTAGAATGAGGAGTTTGCATATCGCCATTGGGAAGGAATAATGGGTGTTAACATTGATTCATAGTGCTCATCGATTGCCCAAATGTGAAGCTTCACTAAAGGATGACACACATAAAATATCACAGTTGAAACCAAGACTCGCATATCGCAATCGCAAGAGGAAAGCACTTCAGGGAGGAGGAACTTATGACTATACAATGCCCGATTATGATATCGCAATCGGCAGGGGAAGGGCTATCACAATCATCAGTGGAATAGATATCACAATCAACGAGGTGGAGGAAAGATCAGAGTGGTAAGTGGCCTTGGATATAATAATCGAAAAAATACTGAAATATTCCAATTGACAGGGAAGGATTTATGTGATATCAGAATAGTTGGGGAGGAATTGTGATATCGGTGGAGGAGTGGTGACGAGTTTATACGATATCATAATCAGTGGGAAAGACTTATGATTTGTGATATAGCAGCCGCAAGAAAAGGAGGGACACGGGAATCTATGGTTTCACAAAAGGGAAAGGGCTGATTGTGATATAGACTACGGGTCCTAGCCTTTAAAAGAACTGCAGCATGCTTATTAAATTTTTGAAGTATTTCAAATCGGAATATGGAAATGTGGCTAGTGTTGGAATGGGTTACGGCTAGAGTTGGAAGGAGTGAATGTGGTTAGAGCTAGAAATGGGGAAACATGGCTACAGTTGGAATGGGTGAATGCAAATGAAATGGGATGGGTGAGAGAAATGGGTTTTAGAGAATATGGGAATTTCTCCAAAACAATTAGAATCAATTTTTTCTTCCTCCTTAATCTCCAAATATAAAGAAAAACAACCTCTTTCTGAAAAAAAATGGATAGATGAAAATATTAGTGATGGAAAATTTTGACTAATAAAACTAGAAAATTTATTTTAGTGGTTACCATGGATAACATGTAGAAGGAATGTGGACATTATAGATATGTTGTCTAATAGTGGTGAGCCTAGACAATATTGAGGCTTCTAAAAATGGGTAACTGCAGAAGCACATGATGAAAGTGATGGAATTAGTTGTGAAGTAGTGATCCGAGTTGGAATCTAAAGACACGGTAATAAAATGTGTAGTGATAACAACTGGAACCGAAAGACAATAAGAGATTATTTTTTTAAGTCCATGTTCATTAAAACATTGATGAAATTTAGAAATGGTGATGCAAGAGTTGCTTCCATGTATTGAAAGACACTTGGGAACTGGCTATGTGGGTCTCCGACTGCAAATGAAATCAAGCTGCAAAGAATATCAAACTTTTATCTAGGCACATAGGAGGGAAGGTTGAGAGATTATATATCTAAGAAAAGATGTATGAATTTATAATTCTAAGATATTTTTGTAATTTTATGAAATCGAGATCTTGTCAATAATTTTCAAGGATTTCATTCTCTATTTAAGTTTATTTACATCTTACAAAATACCATTTTCAGTGAAATTTTTGTTTCCATCTGATAATTTTTCATTAAAATTCATTTTTTGTTAAAGAAACATGCCAAAATCACATCTAGAGTAATGAGACAACCTAATATAAAAATAAGAGTTTGGATTATGCCTTTATATATATAACACTATATTGTTCTCCAAAAAGGATCTATCAAGATTATAGTAGCAAAATGACATATAACCATTTTCTAGAGTTTGTGAGAGTTCAACCAACATTTACACTCAGATTCTATCTGCTTGGAGTTCAGCCAAAAGCTTTCAATAAGTCGATACCATAACCACATAATGTTGGAAATATCCAGAGATAGGTTCAACCCATCATGCACACAAGATGTCCTTGGATGTAGAGAGCTCTTGATGGGTTTATGCCCATATTTTTTCTATGAATACTCATCAGCTAGAATATTTGCCATGTTGCCACTGATTGTTGGCACTTTGATGGTTATTTTCACCCACTATTTCCTATAAAACAAATTAAGAAGAATGTTGTTAGATGCTTTTGGTTGATCTATTACAAAAAAAAATATCAATATATGTTCACTTAAAATAAATAATGAATTTGATTCATACACAATTTCACTCATGAAATTTATAACATTTACATCAACCAACTATTCTCACAATAAAGTTCAAAGGCATGTGAGAATATTGTCCTTCCTTAGTAGATGGAGAAACTCTAGGTAAATTGTAGGTTGGATGTGTGTAATAGTCGTATAGTTCTAGGGGGGTGGATGGAGGCATGTTGGATGTCATAAATGAACAAAGTATAGGGTGAGGACAACGATACAATCTAATTGGTTGTATGATATGGGGAATTAGCCTATGGTGTGGAACCAAAATGTTAATCGTTTAGGTGGGGTGCCCAATGAATGAACTTGGTTCATATGGTGGAAACAAATAGGGGGTTTGATGATCAAAGCAGAGCGGTGGACACAGTGAAGAAAATGGAAAAGGAACCAGTGTCCTCCCCATGTTTGGATTGACAGAGCTACTGTCCACATTATTCTCATCAAATAATTGAACTTGACAACTTGAACTATTGTGAGATGCGGAATATTCAGCTGTAACAATAAAAAAAACATTGTTATGCAATTGCATGGAAGGAAATTAAGATAATGATATTTTTCATTTCACATAAAATGATACATCAATTGAAATTTCCATACCAATATTTTGTAGAATAGAATGTTGTACTCTTCTAGATGTGTGGTCCATATTTATTTCTTTTGTAGAATAGACCTCCAATTATTCATTTATGATTATTTTCCTACCATGACCTTATCCAGCCTTTAGAAATTATGGTTCATCTTTTCTTGATTTCAACATATGAACACATTCCCCCCTTTTTTATTGGTATAAAAAAACTATGTCACCTCTTGATAGTGACCTTGGATGGAGTTACAACACTGAAGCTATTTTTATTTGACTATTGGCTTATAGTTTCTACCAATTTATTTAGTGCATATGCCTTCTCCAAAGTTGTGGGTGTTATTTGTAATAAACCCCTCAATTTTATATAAGTTGATGAAATAGCAAGTTTAGTTTCATCATTGTTAGTTAGGGCACTATACATTCTTATAATGGTTGAATCAATATGGTATCATAAATCCTCCACATCATAAATATAGTTTTCATTATGACACATAAAATTAGAAGTAGAATGTGGAAGGTTCATTTCAATTTCTGGTGCCATTACAAATGTTTCATTTAAATCAAGTAAAATTCTACGTCTTTCAGTAATAGACCTAGAGACAATCGGTAATTCATTGCCCCACAAAACATTCATAGTCACTAGCATTTTAACTTTTAAGACCTATTTACAAATATTTCCATTTAGGGCCCATTTGCAATTACAAAATTTTAGCATGAGCCCCTTATAGATGACATTATTCCATGTACCACGAATCTCCATAGTTTCGCTACAAACCAAATTGTCAGATTTATTGTTTCCATCAGCCATGTATTCTTCATCTAGGATATTCATTGCTTTGCACTTACTTACATTTAATTGTTGCTTGGATTTTGTATCTCGTAGAAAACCAATATTTTGTAAACATTGCATGTGAATATAATATAACTCAACTTTTATCAATAACAAATGTAATAACCAATCCACCATTCTATGGGATGCATTGTTCTTCTCATGAAGGTACCTTTTCTTTAGATACCAGTGATAAGATTCAATAGCATTATTAGTATCTTGGTTGGAATGTGGGAAGTCCCTCTATGATTTTTCCCACATATCTGGAAAAAAAAAAATATTAGATGTGAACAAACAATAGGAAATGGTCCATTAAAAAATAAACTGATAGAAGCAAACTTCAAGATATTTATATAATTTCTTGTTGGCTAACCAGTGGGTTGTAAAACAATCCAAAAACACATTTTATTCTTTAAAGTCATCAAAAATCTTTCAATTACATGTTGTGCTAATTCATCATCTTTATACGAATGCATGATTTCTCCTAAAGCACGAAATATACAGACTTTATTTTCCTTTCTCTTGACTTTATTCCTAATGTTATTCAAACATGCTCTATAGAAATACCATACGCACAATAATAGTGTAGAGTTTGTGCAAGTCCGGAAATAACATAACATTAAAAGAGAATATACGTAAATGTTATTGCTTCCTATCTCTTCTAAAAATAATAAACATTTCAACTTAATGCCTCGATTTTTGCTACTGCAACATCTGTGATGAAAGCTCAGACATGCCAATCTAGATTTTCCTTTTTCCCATTTGAAAATAATTGTGACATCAATTTAGAAATATCAGGAGTGCTATTCTGTGATGATACTACCCAAGCTACTGGAATCCCATTGTGATGATCATCAAAAACCCATTTAAGGTGTACAGTTGATACTGCATTACGATAAGAAAACAACACTATAGGTATATAAGAGGACAACATCAAAATAAAGTTGAATAAATCAAGTTTTGGAAAATATATTTACCCCATATTTATTAGTGTTTAATGTGGAGTCCATTGATATCATGTTGTTATGTGAGTGTTTCACCATCATTGAAAGAATCCACTTAGTTTGTATGCCTATAATGAAAGGGTTGTCTTTAACAACATCTTCTTGTTGGTAGAAGAAAAAATTTGTTTTGGCACTCCCTAACCCAACAATCCACACTCATTGTATTAGTTTCATCCCTCACATACTCTATCCTTTTGATATTGTTGTATATTTTTAACACATCCCATCTTGTTATTAAAGAATCTCGAGCTGCTCCAGTGAACAACTCACGACATCCATAACCTACATCAGAGATAAACTTGTCCCAGGTCATTGTAGCATTAAAACCATCACGAATAAAATCTTCAACACTAATTCCTATATTATCTGCTAAATGCAACGCATAATTGAATTTCTTTGGCATGTCATTTGACTCATTTCCATGACAAACCACATTTTTCTCATCAATATCTATGTATGATGTATATATTAGAACAAAATATTTGGTCTAAAAAAAGTCATCGCATAATGCAGTGACATTGGAAACCAACTTTAATTTTGTGACATGGAAGACATTTCTTAGTTGTATATTCATGTTCAGCTACATTACTGGTTTCTACATGATTTAGCCCATAGGCACACAAATATCTCGTGATCAAGAATTTACTACAAATTAAAATATTTATGCATGTCTGACATAGTGAACATCAAATCATAATTCTCTCTCTCTCTCTCTCTCTCTCTCTCTCTCTCTGTATTATTATTTTATTATATTATTATATATATTATAATATATATATATATAGTATATTATAGTATTATATGTGAGAGGGCATACGAATTATTGTAAAGAATGTCTTCTTGATATCCTCACATATTTATTTCATCAAGTTTTAGCAACAACTTGAGTAGGTGTACTTTCCCTCAATATCTCTCCACTTATAAAATCCTCAATTCAAAAATATGGAATAATCACGACTTGGTCTCCCTGTAATTCCATCCATGTCAAATCTTCCACTAAAAACTCTGTCATTCCTTTTGAGTCCTCAACCTCCAACTCATTGATCGTGTCCCACTTCTTCATTCTTCAAATCCCTATACAAATGAGGCAACAAGAATATTGACTAAACATATGAGGGGCATTTCATATTATGAATAAACATTTCCAAATTTCCCTTACCACGTCTTCATTATCCACAAGAATATTAACTAAACATATGAGGACACTCATCTTGTGTCTTTAAAAAAATATAAACAACTATGAGTTCTCTACATAAATAAATTATCAAAAATAAATAATTAAGGATTTCATGGTTCACTTGGAATTTGATACTGTTGTATGCATTTATCTCTTTTCTCCAGGATATAAGGTGTCTAGGTCTACAAATTAATATTTAAGAACATCATATCCAATCATTTTACCACTAGTTCATCCTTCAATACTATGTTTATTGGTGCTCTACAGTGAGTAAATAGAGAATTTTATTGAGCGTGCTAACTTGAGCTTCTGGAACTAGCAAAAGAAAGAAAAATTTTGTTCAAATGAACTCAAGAAATTACCCAAGCTCCTGCTAAAAATGAAAATGTGAAGCTTGATTTTCTCACATCATATTGATTTTTGATATTTCTAAGTAATATCCATCTTACTTTTGGCTTACCCAAGCACAATTGTGCACATTCTAAATGTGGATATGCAACATATCAGGTTTCTAGCTTATCCATATTCAGGTGGCTCTACATTCAGAAAATAAATGTCACATGTTTTCTGGTTTCCCTTACAGTTTGACAAACAACCCTAGTATGGAGATGATCTACAATCTCATGGGTGGGATCACATCCAGACTAGTAAGATGGCATGACTAGGATTTTTCCATTGTTTGAGGGGCTGAAGTAGGTGGGTTGTCCTACTGGGAAGCTTTGGTGCATGAGTTTGTTGTATGCTAATGGAACTTGTGGATTATGTTTTTCAATTTTATTCTAAAACTCCTTGGACTGTTATATAGGGTAAGGAGGTTTCTCTTTGGCTATCTTATGCATCATGAAAGATGCCAATTTAGCAAAAAATAGTGAATATTTACACCACGCATGACTAAAGAGTTGTAATTCTATCACCCACTGGTTAATTAAAAAATACTAAGGGTATGCTAAAGCAAGTTAGATCAATTTAGCATAAAATTAATGTTGTAGATGGACGTGAATTGGCATCCTTTTATTGTTTTCATTTGATTTGTAGTTTTCAAGTTGGTTGCATATTTAAACAAATCAAATGAAAACTCCAAGAAATGGATATGAGAACAGATGGAACGCTTCCCCTACGGAAATCCAAATCCACACGCCTCAGTCATTCACTGTCAACCAAGTCTCTAAGCCTTTGTTCAAGAGATTTAAGAGGTCTTAGTTATCAATATAGTATAGGGGCAGATGGGAGACTCGAAATTATTTCAAATGGTGATAGAAGCAAGATTGATCCCCCAGCTGAAGGATCTTTCTTTAGACTTCTGAAATTAAATACCCCTGAATGGCCCTACACTCTACTAGGCATTAGAGGATCAATTTTATTTGGTTTGATTGGACCAACCTTTGGCATCATAATGAGAAATATTCTTGAAGCTTTCTATTACAATGATAAGGAATAAATGCAAAGAAAAACGAAATAATATGTATTCATTTACATTGGATCTAGTATCTATGTTGTTGTTGCCTACCTTTGTCAACACTACGTTTTCACTATCATTGGCGAGAATATCACTGGAAGAGTGTGGCAGATAATGCTTTTAGGTTGAGTCCAATTAGCATAGATTTCCTTCTCTGATTTTGTTAGAAGAAGAAGTGTGTTACTCTCAATAATTATTTTAGTAAAAAAAAATGTGAAAGAATCTAGGTGCCATTAATACATCTACATCCACTAAACTAATATGCATCTAAAGTTGTAGGCAATCTCTTATCTATTTCTTGTCAAAAATATCAGTGTGCAAACCTTAGACAAATATTTTGTATTGTATCTATACTCCACAATGAAGTATGTTGATTTGATAAGGAGGAGAATAACTCAAGACAAATAGCTTCTCATTTGGCAGTTGATGTAACAAACGTCAAATCTGCAACTGCAGTAAGAATCTAAGTTATTTTATAGAAAAAGACTTCATTGTTAACTTCCTTTATTATAGCTTTCATTGTGGAATGGAGAATGGCTCTGCTAATTCTAGACAATTTCTCTCTTCTTGTCTTTGCAAATTTTGTGCAGGTAAGCTACTCCTAAGCCCATGATCTAGTCAAATAAGTGAAAATTTGACCACAAAGTGGGAAGTATATGTTCTTGCACAATTATGTACAACAAGACTATGAAGCTTTATGGTACAAAGAAAAGAAATTGTCTAAGGATTTCCACCTCATTTCTATAAATTTGCACATAACCTTATTCACGAATAATACATATAGGACAAATTTGCAATTCTTTGAGAATTTATTCTAACATAATTTCCTATTTGATATTTGTTTTAGCAACTATCTCTGAAAGGATTTGCAGGAGACACAACAAAAGCACATGCAAGGGCAAGCATGGTGGCAGGTGAAACAATTACCGACATACGAATTGTAGCTACCTTCATTGTAGAGAAAAAAATCCTCAATATTTTTGACCAAGAGATGAAGTTACCTCGAACCCGAGGCCTGAAACATGGCCAGTTCTCTGCCTTTCTATTTGGAATCTCACACCTCTCATTATATGGATCTGAAGGCTTAATATTGAGGTATGGTGCAAGACTAGTTCAAAATGGAACCTTAACACACTCCAAAGTGATCAAAGGATTTGTAGTTATTGTAATCACAACAATTTGTGTTGCTGAAAAACTAAGCCTTGCACCATATTTCATAGAAGGTGGAGAATCATTATGTTCAATTTTTGCAATTTTTGGTCATGGAACAAAAATTGACCCAGATGATGAAGATGCAAAAATCGCTGATAAAATCAAAGGTGAAATTGAATTAAATAATCTATAATTTTCTTCTCCATCCATGCCTGAAGTCATCATTTTCAAAGATTTAAACATAAAAATTAAAGCCTGTCATAGCCAAGCCTTGGTTGGGGAAAGTAGTTCAGGTAGAAGCTCAATGATCACATTAATTGAAATATTTTATGATCCTACAGTAGGTAAGGTTATAATAGATGGTAAGGACATCAAGAAATTGAATCTAATGTTTTTACGTTTGAAAATTGGGATTGTACAACAAGA
Organism: Pinus taeda; assembly: GCA_000404065.3. Taxonomy (NCBI): domain Eukaryota; kingdom Viridiplantae; phylum Streptophyta; class Pinopsida; order Pinales; family Pinaceae; genus Pinus; species Pinus taeda. Next base: position 77,394 of record APFE030428724.1, read on the forward strand.
GCCTGCACTTTTTTCCACCACAATATATGAAAATATACTTTATGGTAAAGAAAATTCAGCTGAGACTGAAATCATTAAGGCTGCCAATGCAACAAATGCACATAACTTTATAAATACCTTTCTTGATTCTTACCAAACCATGGTTGGTGGAAAGGGGGTTCACTTATCTGGAGGGTAGAAGCAACAAATTGTCATAGCAAGGGTTTCTTGAAGAATCCCAACTTGCTGTTATTAAATGAATCTACTAGTGTACTAGATGAAAAATCATAGATTATTGTTCAAGAAGCTTCGGAGAGATTGATGTGTGGAAGGGAAACAGTTGTAGTTGCTCATTGTTTTTCAATAATTCAAAACGTGGACTTCATTGCTATCATTCAAGATGGTAGAATTGTTGAACATGGTAGTCATCAACAAATTTCTTCTACAAGTGACTGATCATATTCCCACCTTATGAATCTTCAACATCACCATAACATTTTTCCTTCTATTTCATCTATGTAGATACAAAGATGATGAATCCATCTGCACAGTCATATTTTATTCCATTAAATTTGAATCCATTGTATGTTCGTGGAAAATATTGGTATAAACCGATTTGGGGTTTTACATTTTTCTTCCCAACTGTATATTAGGTAGTTGCTTTAGGTAGAAATCTAGTGTAATACACAGTTAGATAAATTCAGAAAATGTGAAAAGTATCCTTCTTTAACTTATGTTTCCCACTATGTTCATGGTGATTTTGAAGGCCATCCACAAGTTGGAAAATGTGTGGATCATTTCTTTCAGTGCATATGAATATGTGGATGTTTAATTGGTTTTAATTGTCCATTTAATATTTTTCAAACTTGACTAGACTAGTATTGGACATGGAATTATAACTCCTCGGCTTAATAATATGTAGAAATGATTGGTCATCACAACACTTTCTATGAAATAAGATAAAAAGAAATTTGAGCTATAAAGATAAGCAGTCTACAAGACAAGTGCGGAGCATTATTTAGGGATGTTCTTTTTGAATAGAAACCCTTAAATCATAAGTAGAATCATAATATGTTTTGACATGTAGAGGTTAATCATGCAATAAGGGTTTGGACTGTGGTTGTAAAGGCAAGCTAACGATGGAGGTTTTCAACCTTTTTTGGTGCAAAGATGCAGTTGTCTTTGCTCTTCATTCAATCTCCACTAAAATCGCAGGGCGGGAACCTCGCATTACAATACATTACAATCAAGGGAGCAGATGGGAGAGGCTTCATCCCACAAAGTAATCCCTAATGAAAAATTTCATATGAGTGCAAGCTAAATCAGGCAGAGAGCTTGGTCCTTCTATCATACTAACACTTGGAATCCTAATTGGTATTTAGCCTGTGAAAGTCAACTTGGTCCTTCTATGACACTAACCCTTGGAACCCTAATTCGTCTTCAGTCTTATTTGGAAGTATTAAACCCAATTTGATTTCAGGATCTCTACATTTGGCTGTCTTTGGGGGTACCTGCTATAGCCATTGATGGCCAAGAACTTTCATCCTCAGAATTTCCAAAAATGTAATTCGAGGTCAAATTCATGATGTGCTTTAAATGGAATCTCTGATTACTTGCATGAAATCATTATTCCTACTTTCCTTTGGTGATTTCTTGGAGTTAGAAGGAGGGAAATTGTCTAAGACAAGATGACTAGAATTTAATTTAGTTTAATATACCATATGATAATGCTTTGCTTTTCTTGTTCTATTTAAGATCTTTCATGTGCGACAAGTTGCTGATATGAATGTCCTCAACTTTTCAATGGAAATATAGTTTGAAGACTAAACAAAATATTAAAGATCAATGTTCAACCGAAACAATATGGCATATGTTCTTTTTCTAACAAAATATTTTGGCATGTGTTTCATAGAGTGATACACATTTTCATCAAAATAAGAGGTCAATGAGCACAAAATGATGTTCTGATAAATAAACAGTTAAGCTCCAGAGCATCAATAAGGGAGCTCTTCCACAATGACATGTCTACATTCAATTATAGAATTGTTTTAAGAGACATATTCACCATTACTAGCTTAAAGTTGAGTGATATGAGTGCTAACTTTATAGTTTCTAATTCGAATATTGTTTTGAGAATTAAAATTTACATTAGACAAGTTTCAATCTATGTTCATCATTGTTCTAAGAAGAAATCCCTTGGCATTATTTACATACTAGGTTTTATGAAAAAGGATCATGTTTCTTGGTGATTTTCATTTTTATCAAGCTTCATCAGGTTAGTGTTGAAGAATTGAAGAGAAAAGATCGAATGGAAAAGATAATGGTGGAAGCCTATGGCCACAAATAATACAGTGCATGTGAATTTTCATTCAAGGCTTAAGAATATTATCCGTATTAGATTTTCACATTATGAATATTATATTAATCTAAATACTAATAATAAGGCATTGAAATAAATACAAAATAAGGCCTTGGAAGGAGATTAACCAAGATTGTGCTTGATCTTGTCACATTTTCCCATTGATCTATTTTATTTAAACCCCAAATAGTTGCGCCAAACAATAACTAATCGAAGGTTGTCTAGCCTCCTTTGTGAATACTTCAATTGAGATGGATTGATGGTTTTCAACCAGTTCACTACTTCATTTCCTCGTTGTATAAATGATTTTTTTTGTACTTGTACAACACATTACAATCAAGGGAGTATATGAGAGGGGTTCCATCCAACAAAGTAATTCCTAATGAAATCTTTCAGAGGAGTGCAAGCTAAATCAGGCACGGATGGATGCAAGTACTAGAGTACGTCATTTCCATTCAGCAAGGTGGTGTGATCTTCCTTGCGAGGGATCAATTTTGTTGTGATGTTGGCGATGAACCTGTGGGTCTATGGTCTTTTTTTAGTAGGGAGGTCTCATCTAGTTCCATCTAGGTTTCCTTGTCAAGAGGATGAGTGCAAGAAAGGGAAAATTGTTCTCAATTGAATGTGGGAACATTGAATGTGTATTTCACGCATCTATTCCATTTGAACCTAACAGCATGGCAACGGGTTCCAACAGTGCGACGGATGGGGTGCCAGAACAGAACCTGGCAGCATGGAAACACGTGCCAATAGTGCAATGGGTGGGGCACAAGAACATGTTGAATCCTCAGGCGAATCAAATGGGCTACTATCAAATTGGGATATGGTAAGTCCATGGACATGTATGGTGAACCAACCTCCATAGGGGTGTGGAGGTTTGTCATTACACCAAAAACCACAAGTTTTGGTAAATGCTACAAACCAGTAATTAGGATCCCCAGGGTGGAAATTATGGATTCCATAGAGATGCGGTGATTCTTCCAACAACTCCACCCCCCCAAACGCAAATTGGGGGAATCAAACCTGGGTCCAAGCTATGATACCATGTAAATGTGTTAGAAGACCTGCACATATGAATCTAGCTAGTAAAGGTTGAACACATAGCTTTGCAGAGCAAAAACACCTAAAGAAGATTGAAAATAGTAACTAGGATCCCTAGGGTGGAAATAACGGATTCCATAGAGATGCAGTGATTCTTCCAACACTCCCCCTTAAATGCAACTTGAGGGAATCGAACCTGGGTCCAAGCTCTAATACCATGTGGAGGTTTGTCGTTACACCAAAACCTACAGGTGTTGGTAAACGTTACAAACTAGTAAGTAGGATCCCCAGGGTGGAAATTACAAATTCTATAGAGCTGCAGTGATTCTTCCAATAAGGGGTGCTAAATGCCCTATGGAAGGATGGTTATTTGTTTCCATGAGTGCAGTGCATAGAACTGAAAAGTGTATTTCGGTCGACTTCATGTGCAGTGTTCAACACCGACTACATATTGTTATTGAAGGCAACTAATTGTACAAACATGTTATTGGCCACTTTCACCTTCTCTTCAATCTGTATTCTCCCTCCTTCTTTGTAGACAACATTTGTTGCACAAACAAGTTACAAGACACTTTTCTTTTCTGAGTTTACTTTATCGAGACTTTTTGGAGGCATTTTTTGGTGGGTTTTTCTAGTTTAATTTCTCTAAAATTTGGCAGGAATTTATTGAAATCACAAGCTTGATGGGTAGTCAATGTTCCCTAGGGGTTTTTTATAGTGTTGAATCCATATATACGGTCAAAAAAATAGTTTAAATAACACAAATCTAGATTTCACCTCAAAATTTTGCGCTACATTCTTGCACCAAAAGTCCAAAAAATCGCACTAAAGACAACTCCTTTATTTTCATTTTGTAGTCTTCATGGCTTCTTCGTAGATTTCATGACTTGCTTCTTAGTAGTGATACTAATACCACTCTTCATCTAATACTTTCTCCTTCAAGCCACTAATTACCTTTTGTTTCTATAACTTCATTCACAAGGTATGGTTTTATGAGTGGCAACTTTATGATGCATAATAAAAAACGAAAATAACTTTACGTCCTCGAAAAGTTGACTAAAACGTCCTCTAGTTATTTATTTATTGTACAATGAGATTTTCTCTCTACAAAAGAACCTTTGAAAATAGAATGGATTCAACTCTTTAGTTTTTTCCATGTCTTGCAATCATAGGCTATTATGTCACTAAGATATTAAACTGCTTGTATTAGCTAGTAAAAGGTGCCAAGGACTTCACTATAATTCGAGATCGGATTTTAAAATCTTTTCTATTTCGTTTTAAGTTTTTTGAAAACCACTAAAGTTGAAATATTTATTCCTTAAATATATACCACTGTGACTTTAAAACCTGATCGGGTTTTAGAGTATCACAATTGGATTTCTATGAATTTATTTAATATATTTAATTTTTATGTGGTATAGTAAAAGAAAAACGAAAAAGAAAAAGAAAAAAATAATTAACATATTAAAATTAACTTAATAAATATTATGTTAAGTTTTTGGTTGGTAGTAGCCAAAGGAGTCACTCTTGGCTCCATGACAAAAAGGTGATTCATTTCTTCTAGAAATTGGGTAGATCAACAAATAATCAAGCTAAATATTTGGCTCTCTAGAGAGGATTGGAATTAGCAATTAACAAAAGTATAAGGAGATTGTTGGTTTTTAGAGACTAAATTAAGAAAATAAAGGTATGGGGAGATGCAACTGCCTCATTACTCTAGTGGATTGTCTTTAAGTTGAAGAAAATTGAAGTGATAGAGCTATATGATGTATAGGGGCATTTGAATTCAGAAACAGAAAGGCTAGCTAATAAGTGGACAATTTTGAATCAGGGTGTAATAGAGCTAGGTTATTCAAAAATCATATTTTTTACCTTTTATATGATGAGCCCAAAATGCTTTATGGTTGGGAAAGACAGTCATTCCAGCCAACAAATTGTGAAACAAGCTACTAGGGAGTAATTGGGGGGCTTGAAGAATCTGAAACATCATATATGCTTCGTTTAAGTGAAGGCCTTGGTATTTAATATCACACTTCATGTACGAGTACAAAAGGAGCCTTGGGATTCACTACAAAAATAGAAAGGTGGGCCAAGAAGGCCAATGGTGAGGGAAAGGAAATACATGGAAAAGGGTAATGAATATGCTACACTCTCCAGTATTATTTTGGAATAAATCCTTCATTTTTTTTACATTGCATTTAAATGACAACCAGTTCACATTAGAGTCTTAATTGAAACTCTTAGTAGGAATAGATTTCCCCAATGGTGTTTTGAATTGGCTGGTTGTGAAAATAAATTATCTTTGCATGCGACATCAACTTAGTTGTGGAGCCCCATCTATTTATATATAGGGTTCAAATATGAGTGCAGTGCAAGTTGCATGAGGGAACTTTCTAGAAGTATTAAGACACAAGTTGATGGAAAATGCATCCACAAATAAACATTTGAGTGCACATGGCAAAGAATGTTTGTACTAGTCCATTGAAAATCCAAATTTTGTGTATAGGGATATATGGATAGGTAGGGAAAAAGTGGGAAAAATGTGTTTTGAAATAGAAAAACCACCAAAATAGTTCAAGAAAAATAAAAATTAGTGCAAAGGAGGAAAGGATAAGAAGACTATGATTAGTGCACATCATTCTTAGGATCTTACCTTTCATTGCAACCACTATGACATTGATGGCCACACGAAAAGGAATTTTTAGAAATTGCATCTATCTATAAAGGCATAGAATTGAAAGAATGACGGGGAGATGAGGAATCTTCTAGCTATTGGTTCAAGAAATCAAATGGAAAGAAACTCTTATGTGGATTGAATTATTACGTACAATTTTGTGAAAAGAGAGGTGAATATGAATAGCCTTAATTATCATGAAGAGGAGGAGATGATTGAACTCTTGAATATTTAGAAACAAGTAAATAACAACAAGATTGATTCCATACTCAACTCAGATTCATAGTATAGTATCATAAAAATTGATTTGGTAAAACAACATGTATTTGAGGTTGGAGATCATCATATCCTATACCCACTGAAATGAGTAAGTAAGGATGCAAAAATAAAGATAATGAAATGGTATCTAATAAAATTTGTTGTTACTATTGATTATATTTATGTAGTGGAATTGAATTTAAAATGACTTGATGTATGAAAATTATTGTTTAGTAGTACCTACATGTAGATGCACGATGTAATATTCATTTCGAAGCACTATTAATCTCCCGATAAAGAATATTGGTCGGTGTCAATAAAAACAATAAATTTATTAGTTCAATCAAGAAATACGTGCTACTATATTCAAGATAAAATCAATCTAGTGAATATCCAATGAGAGAAAAGGCATCCATATGGTGGTGTACTAATGAATAGAAACATTAATTGGAATAATTACTAAAACGTATATGATAGTGTTCTAGGGTCATAAAGGGATGCCACTTAAGAGGAAAGTGAAGCGCCAAATTCGATTATTGTTGAAGTATGTGTTCCAAAAAATTGGGTTATATAAATAATATGTTCTCGAAGAAAGTGAAGTTAATAATAAGTTCTACCAATAATTGAATTTAGTTGTCATTTGTGCAAATACCTCATCTTATGTGTCACCAAACATGATTATGCCAAAGAAGGATGGGACTTAGAGAATGTCCAGTTATTAAAGTTTTGAAAAGTATTATTCCAAAAACTAGTTACCCACTACTCAATATTGATGTTGTTCTAGATTATTTGTTGCAAGAAAAGAATGTCACCAAGTTTGATATAAAATTAAGGAATTACTAGGTTTCAGTGAAAGACAAAGACCTCTACAATGCCAACTTCAATACAGTATGAGGTTTGTAGTAGTGGCACTACCACAAAAAATGGGAGTTTTAAGGCAATATTTAGGATATTTTCTTAGTAAATTTCCTTCACTCAAGAAAAAGAACTCATAAATGGTCTTACCTATTTTCTTTAAGAGAGTGTCTCAAATTATGGTCTTAAAAAATTGTCTTTATAAAGACAATATATAACAAAAGTATTATTTTCTCTTAAGAGACAATCTGTTATTGTATATCAAGAGACTATATTTAAAATTAAAGACACATTGTCTCTAATCCCACTTATTTGTCTCTCTAGAGATAAAAAAAATTCCTCCTCAGAAACAAAATCTAGAATGTGAATTTTGTTTTTTCAGTGATTAATTCTTGTTAGGGCATAATGGAATTGAACCACTAACCCCTTAGTTGCAAGATAGGTTCTCTTCCATTTAGCTAACACCCTCTAAATAAATGTGCCATCTCAATCAGAAACTATAGAAATCAATGAGTTAAAATGCACCATCATATTACTGAAGAAAAAATATGTTCCATGTTGCTTCATGATGAATTTCAGACAAAACGAAAAAATTGTACATGGTATTGACTACACATTATTTCCTTAACTATTTTCTGGTAAAATTATTAGGATACCTATGGAAATACTTTTCCAAAATATTGATATTATAAGAAGTACTGAACTTCAAATAGTTATTATCAAAAGTGAACATATTCTAATACTAAAAATTTAATATCCTTAGAGAATTTATTGTTAACAATATTTTTTAGATCAATGATACCAAATTTACAATAAAATTTGAGCCAAGTGGAATCATATACACATGTGAAATAGTGCTAAGGCTCCAAAGAGCCAAAAGCAAGTTCAAATAAAAATAAAGTAACTATTGGTACTGGAAAGGAAAATGTCACTAATACCTTTATGTGTAGTAAACTTGTCAAATATGACATAATTACCAGATGTAGAGTATTGACATCTCAGCCAAATGTGGAGTAATGACATCTCAAGCTTAGTATTAGGAAAAAAACTAGAGAAGAAAACAACCATTTAAAAATACTAGTACACTAAGTTCTCAAGAAACATACAAGATTTAGCTTGGGAACAAAACATAATAGCATAATTAAAATTTCAAGAATAGTATTGTACGTAAATCAATTCCCACTGAATAAATCCTTAAAAAATAATTGAATACTCTAAAGTGGAATAGGTGAACTACATTAAGTAAAATGAAAATGAGATTGAAAGAATGCATATAGTTTTAAGTTTAACTACATTTTGCACCAAAGCGAAAAGACTCATATACACCCTGCACATAACCATATTGAAACGGTCGCAGCTTTCCTTAACCATTGATATTACTAGGGGAAAAAACTACATGTTGTCACTGAAACAATATACAATAGTAGTAGCTCTGAGAAAATACCCTACTAAAAGAAAATGACTTAAACATTCTCCTATGAAAGTCCTTGGACTTTCATAATCTCTATGATTTTCATTGGAACTACTTGTGTAAAACAATTCAAAAAACAACATCTTCATGAATTGGAAGTATTTCACCAACACAACCTCTCACTGCTAGGTTGAGGTGTGTTAATGAAGATAAAATTTACAATCTATTTTTTTCCATACTTGCTAACCATAAAGTCGTTTTCAACAAACTAGTGATATTTAAGGTATAACTAAGTAGTAGACCCATCAATGGAGAAAATTTTATTGGATTGGCATGTTGATTCTACATAACAACAAATGTTTCTATCAACATGATAATAAGACACCCTAAAGTTTCTAGTCATATACTAAGCCGATGGCTAAAGTCATGTTTACCCATGTACATTCTAAACCTGACATTATTATCTATTGTTTTCCCATTGATCGTTTCCATGAGGTCATATTCTCGGTATGGATGAATTGGAGCCTAACCATTTAATCCCTCCCCGTATTGTGCATAAACTCATGACTTTGTGATGGAATCAAAGTGTTATCCCCGTGTGTAGTACTTTGCATAGAAAAAACAAGATAAAATGTGACTACTAGCAAATCAAAACTAAGAATCAAACAAGGGAAACATGGTAGACAAAGATACTATATTTATACTGAAAGTAAACTAGAGAGGTTTTCATATACAACATCATCATATACATCCTTCTTATTGACCAATAAATGTGTAGAGACGAATACATATGTTTTTGGTGCATCAAAATTTCTTCAATATTCCCAAACAAGCTAAACTTTAGAACCAATTGCAAGAATATGATATGATAACAAAAACTAGACTGGCAACCCATGTCTACAAACTTTTGATAAGGAAGAACATTCCTAAACTAAGATAAGATTGTCCTTGTTGAGGAAAGGGCCAACTAACAGACTGTAGAAATACATATTTTCTCATTAAAGTGAATGGTTAGTCTTAGACCAAGTTGATGCCCCTAAACCACTTATAATATTCACCTACACAAGGAAGTGGCCATTAATACAAGGTGATATGTTTATTTTCTTCTTTGAAGGGTATGTTTCTTTTCTTCCTCGAAGAGTATGTTTCTTTTCTTCTTCGAAGGGTATGTTTCATTTCTTCTTGGAAGAGTTGAAATAACATAAGGATCACTTGGAAATTTCCTAAACATTTGTAGAAATCTAAACATATCCAAGTTTTATTGCTTGCAGTGTATGTGAAAATGACCAATCATGCATGAAATGTACAAAGACCTCGTAAAATCCAAACATTGTTAATTTTCCATGTACCCAACATTTATCTAGCCATAAAGGATGGGAATATGACAATATATTCCCTCCTTCCTTTCCTACCTTCAAATGTAGGATCTGGGGCAACATATGCAAATCTGAAATTTCATTTTTCACTGGGAGTTTCCTAGATCCAATCCTTGTGAGCCTTCATCCTTGGGTTAAATTATTAATTTTTAATAGCAAACAATGGACAATATTTCACTTCACTTCAATCCAACACACTAGGGATTTCAAGAGAAAGGATACTAAGAAAATTTCAAGACGTTTCAACCCTTATGACACACATTTCCAAGCATATACTAGATATGATAATAAATTTACTAAAATAGATTTTACAATAGAAAATTTGATCTCTTATTTTCAATTTAAATGGTAAATCACTTCTCAATTTCAACTCTGTGTTATGTCAAATTGGCATGAACAAGTGTGGAAATTAACATATCAAGAAGACGATTTAAGGTGAAAATAAAATCTATAATCAAACAATTTTGGACAACTTGAGACTTCATATATATGTAAAGGAAATGAAGCACATGTACATTCCATAATGTTATCACCAAGATGGTACAATCTCTAACTATCCAAGCCATAGCTAGAGAAAACCATGAAAACACTATACACAACAAAATATCGACAATAGACTAGCATCAACATTGGAAAATCCTCCTTGGGTTCAACACTTTTCTCCTATAAGTTTCCTATATGCCTCCTATAGATCGACAAAACCTAGCATCAACATCGCAAGTCCTCCTTGCTTCCCACAAGTGTCCTCGATATCTCCTCCTCTCCTCAATTAAACATACAAAATAACACTCATGTTTTTAAAAGCCCAGTCTTCTTTCACAAGAGATACAAGAAAAATTATTCACTATCCTCTAGGGTCAATCAAAAACCCTAGCTTGTTTATCTCCAAGTTGAAATAGAAAACCCTTGAAGTCCACTAAGAAACAAACAAGGAATTTTTTTCATGAATAAAAGAAGTGAAAATTTTACAATACTTTGATGCTAAAAGTAAATAAAACAGAAAAATGGTGCACCTTATATTTATCAGGCCTTTTGTAAAGAGGTGAAAATGGTTCATCAAACAGAGCTCAAATCTTGAAAAGAAGTTTGTGGGGTGTAGAAAATGAAATAATTTAGAAGCAAACAGGGATTTTTTTTTTACTTAGTATAATAGTAGCAGGAAACACATCAATAGTAATACTTACTATAGAGATATCAATATAAGAAAAATAAAGGCAACCTTATTGAAATGAATATGTGATATATTGCTCAATAGCTACACCTAAAGGAATTTGGGTGTTGTTGGGCTTAAAATTTAATATCTATGGCCAATCCATTTTTGACTTCATGCCCTTCATTTGAACCTTCATTCCATAACATTTTACCATTTTTGTTCAAGAAATGATGTTCAAAGGGTTAAGTTAAAGGTAAAGTCGTTTGTAAAATTTTTATTTTCTTTCTAGTTTATAAATGTTTATAAAATAGATTTATTGTTGTTACTGATGAAGTCAAAAGGTCAAATATTGTCATCAAAGGAATTTGACCATTATAATTCTTGTAAAAAGTCCACATCGACAAGAAGGATTTTAACACTTGGAGGTTGATACATATATATCCACTCTAGAAGTTAAAAGGAAAATGGTAGGGTGTACCAAATCAATGTGTTATGAAAATATCTTGCGAGTCACCACAATATTCTCCAACAAGCTAAGGATTAGTTACCAGAATAACCCATGAAACATGATATTCATTATGGAATCGAGGATAATTATATTTTATGATTGTATCACCTTAGTTTTAGCATTAAATGTTGAATTGGCCCTATTTTTGGATATCTTGGTTAAATATTGATATTTTGTATGGAAGTGGATATGTGGAAAAGATATAGGTTGGAGAGAAAGAGACTGTTTGACAGATAAATAAACCTTTCTATTGAACCTATGGTTTCTATTAATATGAGAAGGATTTTACGTGAGTTGTTATATATGTTGGAATTGCGTTTTGTAAATTTAATAGTAACATAGAGTGGGAGGGCCCCCCTTGTATGTGTTGCCCATGTATTTATTATATTTTTCTTAATTTTTGGTATGGTTGATGTGAATTTTGTTTATAATATTTATTGTACATATGAGAAATGAGTGTGATTTTTTTTTTTCTGTAATAATTGAAAATAATTGTAGTTGTATCCCAAAGCTTCTTGTAGTGATCCTGTAATTACACAATAACTCTTATAATAACTACTGGATTTCCTATAGTGATCCTCTAATCACACGGGAATTCCTATAATAACTAATAGATTTCCTATAGTGATCATGTAATCCCAGAGGACACCACATAATTTATCTCAGTATATATTATGTCTTCATGTATACTCTTAATAGAATAATTTATTAACTTTTCATTTATTCATACTTCAAATCATTAGAATAATTAGACTTATATTATGCCTAAAAATAACAACTAGGATATTATTTACTTTGTATTTTAAACAAAAGGATTGTTATTTTTTATTGAAATTTTCTTGCACAACTCAGAACACAGATTCCATTTAAATTCATTTTCGGTGCACCATTAATATATTTTTACCCAAAATTAATTAAAATAGAGTATCTGGTGAGAGAGTGTGATACATATTTCTATGCCAGCAAAATTTATGTTGAAAGTTAGAATTAAATTTAAGAACATGAAAATCAGTGTAATTTGAAATCAACTCTGAGATCTATCTATACATGCTTTATGGTTAATTTTGCATAAGAATGTTGGGTCCCTATAATACTAGTGATTACCCCATTACTGTTGTAGTTGTACCCCTTATTAATATTGTTAATCCCCTATTGTCCCCATATTGTTATTATTGTGCCCCATAGAATCCCTTTATTGTTATTTTTGTGGCTCTATATTATTATTGTTAGGTCGGTTGGGTTATATTGTGACTCCTTAGACTCCTATATATAGAAAGGAGGTTTTGTCATTTGAATCATCAAAGAATTGTTCATTTATGTAATGTAAAGGAGGTTTCCACCTCGAAGAGGCTGAATTCTAAGGCGTTGATCCTTTTCTATCTTTTCTTGAGTTGCTTTCAGAACATTTGGTATCAGAGCTTTGGATTCTAGGGTTTTGCTGCTCCAAACAGGTCATCATGGAATTTTCGCTATAACGTCTTTCTGTGATGTTTCAGAAGTGAAAAAAAAAACCATTTAAGACGAAATCACACTGAATATTGGATCCAAATTTCAGAGATTTTTGCGCTATATTTGTGGAGATATGATCTGAGGAAGTTGGTCTTTTTGTAGACTCCTCAATTACATTCCAAACAGGTGACCTGGGGAAAATCATCATAAGTTTCTACTTGAGCATCAGATTGAAATGTTGTAAGAAGTTACAGAAAGAGGACGGACTGTAGTTTCTGGTATATATTTTTCAGAGCCAAAGGTCGAAACAGGGACACGTGGCACGTCGTAGAAGTTCACTCTAATGAATTAGTCTATAATCAAGTCATTGTGGGAGATTTGGCATAACTCTTCATTGGAGAATCCAATTGGGATCAGACTGGTGGCATTAGAAAGAGGACACAGAGGGCTATGTTGGGCTACAATTTCAAAACTAGACGATCCAAAATTACAAAGATATATCAGACGAAATATTGAGCTCCTACAAAGTGAAAAACAGTGTGTAGATTTTTTAAATTTTTGCTCAACCTTGGTTTGAAAAATTATTTTGAAGGAATTCAAAGGGCATAGTAGAGCATTAGTACTTGTAACTGATGCTCCGAGGAAAGAAAATGCAAACACCTAGTAAGCAATCTGAAAGCTCTAGCATGACTCATGAAGAAGAGGAAGAAATGCTACATGATATATCAAAATTGCAAGACCAAGTGCAACAAATTTCACGCTCACAAAAGCTAACATAACCTAAGATAAATGGCATGGAATCTAAGATAAAGGGTGTGGAAGCCAAGATTGATGATTTGAAGATAGATTTGAAGGCAGATTTGACAAATGTTCTACAAGAAATACTTAGTAATGGTGAAAGGGGAGTAAAGGAAACTCATGATGCGAACAAAGGAAATGTTAATCATGATTTCATAGACTCTAATGTTGGATCGAACACGCACCATATTCCAAAAATTTATATGAAGAAGTTTGATGGCAAGGATCCCGCAACATGGATATTAGAGATGGAGCAATTTTTCAATCTCAATAATGTGCAAAACACACAAAAGGTACGTATTGCAACTTTATATTTGGAACCAAATCAATTTGTATGGTATCAATGGATTTTCTCTCATAAATAATTTATCACTTGGGCAATTTTTATAGAAGAATTGATAGCACATTATGAGGATACAAAAACAAATACCTTTTTTAGCCAATTGATAAGTCTCAAACAAAGGGGTTCAATAATGGAGCACATTGAGGAGTTCCGAAAATTTAACATAAGGGTAAAAAATATTCTAGAGGAACATAGGATTGATGTGTTCATAGGGTATTTAAAGGATAATATCCAACACGATGTTCGCCTTTGGGAACCTGATTCATCAGAGAAGGCATTTAGGTTAGCAAGAAAAATGGAAAGCAAAATTATGGAAACCAGGAAGCATACCACTAACAACTATAAAGACCAAAGTTTTGTTGCCGCTAGTCTTCCACAACCTATAAGGTTGACACCACAACAATTGGAAGAAAAAAGAGCAAAAGGGATTTGTTACAGTGGCGATAGAAAATACACTAAAGGTCATAAGTGTGCTAAGAAGAAATTATTTTACATAGATTGTGAAGAGGAAGAAGAAAAGGAGAAAGAAAGGTCAAAAGAAGAGGATATCCTCCAGGAACAAAGCCTAGACGAAGAACAAATGAATCTGACCATATCTTGTAATGCATTGGTGGGAATTACCACTCCTCAAACCATCAAGATAGAAGGACAAATCAAGAAGAAAAAGGTAATAGTGTTGATTTATTCAGCAAGTAACCACAATTTTATTCATTGTAAGGTAGCAAAATAATTGAATTGCTTCTTATATCCAAAACCAGAGTGTCAAGTGATGGTTGCAAATGGAGGAACAGTAAATTGCTCTGGAAAGTGCCATAATATCAAGCTATCCATGGGAGAATATGTATTGACTAGCCCAATGCTTTCCATTCCAATGGGAGGTGCTGATTTTGTACTAGGAGTCCAATGGCTACAATCCTTGGGTATAATAGCTTTTAATTTTCAAGAAATTTTCATGAAATTTTTTGCGGAAGGAAAGGAAGTTGAATTAAGGGGTATTGTAGGGCATTACAGGGAAACCAGGAACAATTATGTTCGCTAGATGTTTCCACATTGGAATCATCTATTTCTCCAGATCTCCAAAAAGTCTTGGACAATCATTCCAAGGTATTGAGACTCCCAAAGGTATCCCACCTATTCATGATCATGATCATGCTATTCATCTGATTCCAGGAAGTGTTCCTCCAAACATCAGGACGTACAGATATCCCTATGCCCAAAGAGTAAAATTGAGCGTATGGTTGCAGAAATGCTAGAGGCTGGTATAATTCAGTTGAGTCAAAGTTCTTTCTTTGCTCCAGTAGTATTGGTGCATAATAAGGATGGATCATGGTGCATGTGTCTGGATTATAGGGAGGTCAACAAGCTCACTATTAAATATAAGTTTCCCATTCCTATCATTGATGAATTACTAGATAAATTGCATGGATCAATTTACTTCACCAAGTTCGATCTTCATTCAGGATATCACCAAATCAGAATGAATATTGAAGACATTCCAAAAATAGCATTTAGAACTCATGAGGGTCATTATGAATTTTTGGTCATATCTTTTGGCCTTACCAATGCACCTTCAACATTTCAATGTTTGATGAATTCAATTTTCAAACCATTCCTTACAAAACTTGTGTTAGTATTTTTTTATGATATACTAACCTACAACAAGTCTTGGAAGGATCATGTTGAACATGTTGACAGGGTGCTACAACTATTGAAGGAGAAACAATTATATGCAAAAAGTTGAAAATGTTTCTTTGGAGTACATGAGGTGGAATACCTGGGTCATATTGTATCTCATGAAGGAGTTAAGGTAGACCCTAGCAAAATTAAAGACATTAAGGAATGGAAAATCCCCACATCCATAAAGCATATGCGAGGATTTCTTGGGTTGACAAGGTATTATCACAAGTTTGTTAAGAATTATGGGAGAATAGTAGCACCTCTAACAACACTATTGAAGAAAAATGCATTTTCATGGACTCGAGAAGCAACAAAGGCCTTCGAACATCTTAAAGAGGCAATGTGCCAAGCACCTGTCTTAGCTACACCAGACCTCACAAAAACGTTTATTGTGGAATGTGATGCTTCAGGAAATGGAATTGGAGTTGTTTTAATGGAAGATGAAAGACCCATTTCTTTTGAAAGTCATCCAATCAAGCGAATGTTTTTACACAAAGCTATTTATGAGAAGGAAATGTTGGCAATACTCCATGCACTTAAGAAATGGTGACCCTACCTAATG
>APFE030428724.1:96507-107444 GCA_000404065.3 Pinus taeda
GGATAATAAATTATCACCAAAGTATTATGGTCCATACAAGGTGTTGCAAAAGATTGATACTATGGCATACAAATTGGACCTTCCTACAGCTTCTCGATTGCACCCAGTTTTCCATGTTTCATGTTTAAAGAAGGTTATAGGTGACAAGCTCCATGTTCAAACAATATTGCCAGAACTTGACGAGGAAGGAAAAATTATATTGGAACCAAAAGCAGTCATAGAAACAAGAACTTCACAGCTACGAATCGATCAATTTCGCAGTATTTTATGAAGTGGAAGAACTTATCTGCTCAAGATTCCACATGGGAGGATGAGAATTTTATACAGAAGCATCCAGACCTACTCAAGCATTGAGGACAACACTTTTTTGAAGGAGAGGGGCATGTTGGGTCCCTATAATACTAGTGATTACCCCATCACTATTGTAGTTGTATCCCTTATTAATATTGTTGTGCCCCTATTGTCCCCATATTATTATTACTATGCACCATAGAATCCCTCTATTGTTATTTTTGTGGCTTTATATTATTATTGTTAGGTCAGCTGGGTTATATTGTGACTCCTTATACTCCTATATAGAGAAATGAAGTTTTTTCATTTGAATCATCCAAGAATTGTTAATTTATGTAATGTAAAGGAGGTTTCCCCTTCGAAGAGGCTAAATTATAAGGCGTTGATCTATCTTTTCTATCTTTTTCTTGAGTTGGTTTCATAAAAAACAAATTCTCAGGAGGATAATTTTAGGATGATGGAACAAGAGAATGAAATTTTATAATATTATTTAGAAAAATTCTTATATAATTTGTAAAAAACAAAGAACCATGACTTGAGTCCTGACACAATTAGTACTATATCCTTAAAAGGTGCCTATGATGAATATAAACATATACTTAATTTAATGTATGTTGATGATATTTCACATCCTTCATTTGACGAAACTAGTGATTTGTGTAGGAAATATTCAAGAGGGAAAGCTAAGATTGGTGTAGGCATAAGAAATCCTCTCTCTAAAGTTATAAAATAATCTACTAGAGGTGTCAATAGAGATAAATTAGGAAACTTCGTGGAGTGTTTTAAGATTGATATTTTAAATACTATTACTCCTCAAATAGATAATTTAAAAATTAGAAAAATAAAAAAGAGAAAGAATCAGCATTATCTATATTTTTCACTAATGTTAGAACAAGCATCCATTAAGTGTGTGTTCTATTGATAATATTCAAGTTTTCTTGATTTTTCCATATCCACATAAGACTAAAGAATGTCCTACATTACCTGAGCTTAAAACAACTTACCAACGAGGCTATGGAAATAAAGAATTGATATAAAATATTGCACCTTGGATACATTGGCAACCACATGGAACAAGTATGTATCAATATCCTAATTAGAAAAAAAATCCTTATTATAATGTTCCTCAGAATACATGGAATTCTCCAATTCCATGGAAGTAGTGACCACGAGAACAAGCAAAAAATCAATCCTATCAATAAATTTGAATGTGATTTCCTTATAGAAAAATACTCGCCCATCCTTATCCTCCATAATTTCAAGCTCCATACCAAGAAAAATCATATCAACGAGCCAAACAGTTTACATATCAACAAAAACCTTACTAGCCATACCCACTAATGCAAAAACCATATTTAGCTATTCCACAACAACCGCATCCTCCTCAACAACCGCAATTGACTCAACCTCAATAGTTCCAAATTTCATCTAATTAACCACCCCCATGTCTAACATAACTTCCTTCTTAACCTGTTGCAATTCTAGATAATAAAATAGAAAAATTTGTCTATAATGTTGAATCTAAATCATTCCCTACATATCTTATATCTCTAGTAGAATTAAAGGAATTTTTTATATAATTACAACAAGATCGAAGAAAATTGCAGGGATTTTGTGTACAATACAGGAAATACAATATAATAAAACCGAGTAAAATTACAGGAATTTCTTGTAACGATAACAAATAGTCTTGTAGAATTACGAGAATAATTTTTGATCTGGTAGAACTGTGAACACAAAATCTATAGTGGTAATTAAAGTACAAACTAAAGAAATTGTAGATTAAACAAAAAAAAAAAAAAAACATCCCTTTACAAGAAAAACGAAAAACAACAATAACACAAATTAACCCTTTGCAACGTCAACCCAAAACTTCTAGGACAACTCCATTTCTTGAGATATTGATTTTTGAAAAAGATGAAATACCAAAAACCATACCTGAATATGATAATATTAATGAACTGAAGAATATTACTATAACTATTACCTTAGTGCAATAAAAGATACACCAATTTACACGAAAACATAAGGGAATTATGTACGAAAAGAACTGGAAAAGGAAAACAAGATACAACAGTAATACATTTTAGAAGTAAATTGGGTAGTCTAATGACTACAAAGTCATTACAAAAAAATATGTTGACCCAAGCATCCATATTGTAACAATAACAATGATCAATTCTTCTATTCCTAATAGACTTATTGACTTATGTGCTACCATAAATGTGATGAAAAAGGAAAGTATGGATATCATATAAATAGACAACATTAGACCAACTCTAACAATGTTAAAATTGGTTGATATATCAAAAATTAAACCTGATGGAATTTTAGAAGATATTATTATGTATATTGACTCATGGGCATGTCCAGCTGATTTTATGATCCTTCAACACAAATCCACATTAGGAGGACATCCTTTAATTCCAGGAAAACTATGGTTGGAAACTGTTGAAACATATATTAGTTGTCGTTATGGAAATATGGCAATAGAAAACAATGATAAACTTAAAAATATTACTTTATATCTCCCTACCAAAATGAAAGGTGAATTAAAAAAAGTTCATTAGTTTCATGAAAACGAAACATATGATGAAATAATAAATTTTTTGTTAACAATTGAACAAGAATCTAATCACAATTAAAATTATGATGAAAATAAAACTGATTATTTCGTTGCTCTTCCTAATTTTATATAGAATTATAGGGGGCAATCATTTGGAACTCCAACTACAACATCAACTACAATAGAAGATTTTACTAAATTTAAAAATTGTGAGCCATCTGAAAATTTTGCAATTATTGAACTAACAGTTATTCTATAAATTTTGGACAATTCGCAATATTTCAATAGTATGGAATCCCTACAATCTCTCAAAACTCTAAAATCTCTATACTTACTATAATTCTTGTAATTCCTGTAAATTTTCTAGTAAATTCTAAGCCAACATTGTTTAAGTGGCTCAATTTTTTCTTTGCATTCTCTTTTAGGAAAACATTTTGAAGAAACATGTACTAACGATGGCCTAAAATAAACTTATTTATCAATATTTCTTTTAAACTAAATATAAAATCCTTGCAATAAATGTATTGAAATATCTCTTGGAAAGACTTTAAATATCAATTCTAAATTGGAAAATTTCCAACAAGATCAATTGATTATTTTAATGTAGAAAAATTCCAAATCTTTTGCTTTGGAACATACTAGTATCCCAAGAATACAACCTAATACATGCACACATCATATTTAAATTCAAGAAAATGTTAATCGTGTTAGACACCCACAAAGAAGAATGAACCCTCCATTGAAATTGTCCAAAAGGAACTCCAAAAATTATTAGACGTAAATTTTATCTACCCTATATTTGACAACTAATCGGTTTCCCCCTTAGCTATTGTTCCAAAAAAAATATTAAATGAAGGGTATGTATGGACTATAGGGAACTTAATAAACCACTCTAAATGATTGTTTTCCTTCACCTTTCATAGATCAAGTCATGGATAAATTGGTTGGAAAGAAATAATTTTCTTTCCCTGATGGTTTCAGTGGCTATAATAAGATAAGAATAGCTCCAGAAGACCAATACAAAACAAACTTTAGTTTCCCATGGGGAACCAATGCTTCTAGGCTATTACCTTTTGGAATTTGCAATGCACTTGCTACATTTAAAAGCGAAATCTTGAATGTTTTTGTTGATTTAATTCATGATTTTGTTGAAGTATATATGGATGTTTATATAAAAGTGTTTTTGGTGAAAGTCACATCGTAATTCATTTGTTGACGCGTTTTGAACCAACAAGTGTGGTTCATCATTAGGACAATTTGAAAAATGCGATCATGGTTATAGGTTAAATAGAGAAAGTAGACCATTTAACAGCTATTTCTGACAAGGAAATGACTATATTGGACTCGCCAACTAGACTGGACAGGAGATAGGGATAGAGAAATTTAATTAGTTAATCAATTTAATTTTTATTTATTTATTTTCATTATTTGATTAAATGTTACCTATAAATCAATAATTAACTAATAGACCTTCTTTATTTCCATTATTTGATTAAATGTGAGCTATAAATCGATAATTAATTAATAGATGTTTTATTATTATTTAAAACTATATAGACTATACAAAAACCTATATCTTACTATTAAATGAAATAAAAAGAAAAAAATAATAAATGTTTATTATGTGGATAACCTAATTAGTTAGATAAATGTTTGACTAAACCATTTGGCAAATAAATTCAATTCAATTAGTTTGTTAAATCCCTTATTAATCTAATTTATTTAAATTTTTAAAGATATATCGGGATAGCTAGTTTTTATTAATTCCATTCAACATAATACAAATTTATATTATAATTATTATATGAAATAACAAAAAATAACAAAAGTTTGTTAGACATATCACCTAATTAGTTAGATAGATATACGACTATTTATTTTTTTTTTGGTGTCCAACTATATTAAATATGTATTTGGAATTTCAAGTTATAGAGGAATAAGGCAAAAATACAGTGGTTACATATTAGTTTGTTAATTCCATTATTAATTTTATTTATTTATATATAAAACGGGACAATTAGTTCCTATCTTTCTACTACCTTCATCATGTTTAAGTATAAAATAAAATTATTTATCTATACATTATGTCAATAATTAAGTCAAGTAAAAAAAAATAAAAAATTATATAAAATATTTTAGTACCTATTCATATAAAAACCTCATATTACTAATTATAATCTAGAAGAAATGAAAGGAACCGCACAAGGGGTGATGGTGGGGGCAAGGCAGATATGGTTATGATGAAAGGGAAGGGATCCAACAAATGCTAATTTTCCAACCATCATCCCTATTGAGATTGCTTGGAATTTTTTCAATTTCAATGGCCTCCCTAATAGCATGGGCCTCCTCAATGCATATGTGATGCTTAGTCTTTTCCGTGTGTTATGCCAGGGTGGAAGACCGGGTCCTTGCATGTTTTATGTCTGTTGAGTGCTGATGAATCCTTTGATTAATAGAGCACCCACTCTCACGAACATAGGGGGTCCCACAAGAACAAGGAATAACATAGACACCTTTCATGTCCTTAGGGTTAGCAGGTTCTTTTACTAATCTAACGGAGCTACTAATGGTGTTAAGGGGTTTAAAGGTTGAGGGAACATTATGCCTCCTGAGGATTCTCACAATCTTATCAGTGGTCCCCTGGATGAACCCCTGAGACTCGATATTTAGGGTCTTTCTTAGCCTTGGGACCATTGCTAGATTTAAGGAAATCTCTCACACCTTGGTGCCTACTATAGCCATTATGAACAAAAAGACTCAGGAGATGGGATTTCTCTCTATCAAGGTTCCTTTCATAAGATATTCTCAGTGCACGAGTTGCTAGCATGTTGAGAACACCTAAATTTTGAGTAGGGTAATCATCAGAGCTCGCATGAAGATATTTCTTAGGAACTATTTCTCTAGCTATAAAGACTAGTAACTTTGTGGGTTCCTTTTGCCACTAACTCATTTAGAGTATCCCTATTACTGAGAAGGTCTATGGGCTTCCAAATATTCACAAAGAGGGGGTTCCCTTGAAACCCATTGTCAACACCATGGGTGGTCCAACCTACCTCCTTGAAAATTACCTTGCCTTGAAGTTTATACCCCTTCTTGGCCTCACAAAGTCATTCGTCAAAGACTCTTCGCCATTTTTCCAGGAGCATAACGGCATAGAGTTTGACCCTGGAGACATTCTTGTGAGTTTTGATGTGGTGTCCCTTTACACTTGCATTCTGATACAAGAGGCCATTGAGGTCATCAATCACCTCACTGATCCTGATACTACTCATTTAGTCGAAATTTGTCTCACATCTAATTTCTTCAGCTTTGAAGGTGACTTCTATGAGCGGACCTATGGGGTTGCCATGAGCTCATCCCTTTACTCGGTTGTTGCTAATATGTTTATGGAAGACTTTGAATCCAAGGCTTTGGCCTTAGCTCATCTCCTGTTGAAGCTTTGGAAAAGATTTGTTGACGATAGTAGTTTCATCTAGTCTCACGGCCAGGAAGAGTTAGATTTTTTTTTTCCAACATCTCAACAATCAATCCCATTCCATAAAGTTCACCATGGAGTAGGAGGTAGATAGTTGTTTTCCTTTCCTACATGTTCTCCTTTCGAACAATGATAACGGTTATTCTCCCACGAAGTACTCAAGAAGAAAACTCATACTTAGCAGTATCTTCATGCTAGCTTCCATCTTTTCCCTGCTCAAAATTTAGTTGTTCTCAACATGCTAGCGACTTGTTTGTTGAGAGTCTTTGATGAAAAGAACTTTGATAGAGAGAAAGCCCATCTCCTTAATGTTTTTGTTAATAATGGTTATAGTAGGCACCAAGATGTGAGAGCTTTCCATAAAGCCACCAAAAGGTCCCAAGGTTAAGAAAGACCCTAAACATGAAGTCTCAGGGGTTCATCTTCTTTTCATCCAGGTGACCACTGAAAAGATTGAAATAATCCTCAAGATGCATAATGTTCTATTGGGTCCCTATAATACTAGTGATTACCCCATTACTATTGTAGTTATACCCCTTATTAATATCGTTGTGCCCCTATTGCCCCCATATTGTTATTACTATGCCCCATAGAATCCCCTATTGTTATTTTTTTGGCTTTATATTATTATTGTTAAGTCGGCTAGATTATATTGTGACTCCTTAGACTCCTATATATAGAAAGGAGGTTTTGTCATCTGAATCATCCAAGAATTGTTCATTTATGTAATGTAAAGGAGTTTGACCCCTCGAAGAGGTTGAATTCTAAGGAGTTGATCTATCTTTTCTATCTTTTCTTGAGCTGGTTTCATAACATTTGGTATCAGAGCTTTGGATTCTAGGGTTTTGCAGCTCCAAACAGGTCATCATGGCATTTTCACTATAAATTTTTCTGTCATGTTTCAGAAGTCGCAGAAAAATCCCATTTGAGAAGAAATCACTCTAAATATTGGGTCCGAATTTTAGAGCTTTTTGCGCTATATTTGCGGAGATATGATCTGAGGAAGTTAGTCTTTTTGCAGACTCCTGAATTACATTCCAAACAGGTGACCTGGGGAAAATCATCATAACCTTCTCTCTGAATATCGGATTGAAATTTCGTAAGAAGGTACAGAAAGAGGATGGACTTTAGTTTCTTTTATGCATTTTACAGATCCAAAGGTTGAAATAGTGACTCGTGGCACGTCGTACAAGTTCACTCTACTAAAGTAGTCTATAATCAAGTCACTGTGGGAGATTTCGCATAACTCTTCCTTGGAGAATCCAATTTGGGTCAGACTTGTGGCATTGGAAAGAGGACATAGAGGGCTCCTATAGGTCAAAAATTCAGATCTGGACGATCAGAAAGTACAGACATACATCAAAGGCAATATCGAGCTCCTACAAAGTGAAAAAAGGTGTCTAGATTTTCTTAAAGTTTTGCCTAAGCTTGGTTTGAAATTTTATTTTGAAGGAAATCAAAGGGCATAGTAGAGCATTATTATCAGTATCTGATGCCCCGAGGAAAGAAAATGCAAACACCTAGTAAGGAACAAGAAAGCTCTAGCACGAGTCATGAAGAAGAGGAAGAAATGCAACATGATATATCAAAATTACAAGACCAAGTGCAACAACTGTCCCTTACACAAAATGGAACAAAATCTAAGATGGATGGTTTAAAGAAAGATGTAGAAGCTAAGATGGATGGTTTGAAGAAAGGTGTAGAAGCTAAGATGGACTGTTTAAAGAAAGGCATAGAAGCTAAGATGATTGACGTGGAAGCTAAGATGGATGATTTGAAGTTAGATTTGAAGACAGACATGGACGAATTGAAGATAAATATGAATAAGTTGCTACAAGTAATGGGCACTGAGGGTGAAAGGGTACTAAAGGAAACTCATGATGAGAATAAAAGAAATATTAATCATGATTCCATAGATGCTAATGTTGGATCGAAGACACGATATTCCAAAAATCGATATGAGGAAGTTTGATGGCAAGGATCCTGCCACATGGATATTACAGATGGAGCAATTCTTCGATCTCAATAATGTGCAAAACACAAAAAAGGTACGTATGGAAACTTTATATTTGGAACCAAACCAGTTTGTATGGTATCAATGGCTTTGCTCTCGTAAACAATTTATCACTTGGGCAATTTTTACAGAAGAATTGACAGCACATTATGAGGATACAAAAAGCAACACTTTTTTTAGCCAATTGATAAGTCTCAAACAAAAGGGTTCAATAATGGAGCACATTGAGGAGTTCCAAAAATTGAACATAAGGGTAAAAGATATTCCAGAGGAGCATAGGATTGATGTGTTCATAGGGTCTTTAAAGGATAATATCCAACATGATGTTCGCCTTTGGGAACCTGATTCATTAGAGAAGGCATTCAGGTTAGCAAGAAAAATGGAAAGAAAAATTATGGCAACCAGGAAGCATACCACTCACAACTATAAAGACGGAAGTGTTGTTGCCCCTAGTCTTCCACAACCTATAAGGTTGACACCACAACAATTGGAAGAAAAAAGAGCAAAAGGGCTTTGTTACAGTTGTGATAGCAAATACACTAAAGGTCCTAAGTGTGCTAAGAAGAAATTATTCAATGTTGTGAAGAGGAAGAAGAAAGGAGCAAGAAAGGTCAAAAGAAGAGGATATACGCCAGAACAAGCCTAGATAAAGAACAAATGAATCCAACCATATCTTGTAATGCATTGGCGGGAATTACCCTCCGCAAACCATCAAGATACAAGGACAAATCAAGAAGAAAAAGGTAATAATGTTGACTGATTCAGGAAGCACCCACAATTTTATTCATTGTAAGGTAGCAAAAGAATTGAATTGCTTCCTATACCCAGCACCAGAATGTCAAGTGATGATTGCAAATGAAGGAACAATAAATTGCTCTGGAAAGTGCCATAATATCAAGCTATCCATGGGAGAATATGTATTGACTAGCCCAATGCTTTCCATTCCAATGGGAGGTGCTGATGTTGTACTAGGAGTCCAATGGCTACAATCCCTAGGTACAATAGCTTTTAATTTTCAAGAACTTTTCATGAAATTTTCTACGGAAGGAAAGGAAGTTGAATTAAGGGGTATTGCAGGGAAACCAGGAAAGATAATTAGCTCTAATGGTATGACAAAGCTTCTAAAAAAGGAGCAAAGAGGTGTAAGTGCACAATTATGTTCGCTAGATGTTTCCACATCAGAATCATCTATTTCTCCAGATCTCCAAAAAGTCCTGGACAATCATTCCAAGGTATTTGAGACTCCCAAAGGTCTCCCACCTATGCGTGATCATGATCATGCTATTCATCTGATTCTAGGAAGTGTTCCTCCAAACATCAGGCCGTACAGATATCCTTATGCCCAAAAGAGTGAAATTGAATGTATGGTTGCAGAAATGCTAGAGGCTGGTATAATTCAACCAAGTCAAAGTTCTTTCTCTGCTCCAGTAGTATTGGTGCACAAGAAGGATGGATCATGGCGCATGTGTCCAGATTATAGGGAGCTCAACAAGCTCACTATTAAAGATAACTTCCCCATTCCTGTCATTGATGAATTACTCGATGAATTACTGGATCAATTTACTTCACCAAGTTGGATCTTCATTCAGGATATCATCAAATCAAATGAAGACTAAACATGAAAACAACATTTAGAACTCATGAGGGTCATTATGAATTTTTGGTCATGCCTTTTGGCCTTACCAATGCACCTTCAACATTTCAAGGTTTGACGAATTCAATTTTCAAACCATTCCTTAGAAAATTTGTTTTAGTATTTTTTGATGATATACTAATCTACAGCATGTCTTGGAAGGATCATGTTGAACATGTTGACAGGGTGCTACAACTATTGAAGGAGAAACAATTATATGCAAAAAGATCAAAATGTTTCTTTGGAGTCCAAGATGTGGAATATTTGGGTCATATTGTATCTCATGAAGGAGTTAAGGTAGACCCTAGCAAAATTAAAGCCATTAAGGAATGGAAAATCCCCAAATCCATAAAGCATCTGCGAGGATTTCTCGGGTTGACAGGGTATTATCGCTAGTTTGTTAAGAATTATGGGAGAATAGCATCACCTCTAACAACATTATTGAAGAAAAATGCATTTTCATGGACTCCGGAAGCAACAAAGGCCTTTGAACATCTTCAATAGGCAATGTGCCAAGCACCGGTCTTAGCTACACTGGACTTCACGAAAACCTTCATTGTGGAATGTGATGCTTCAGGAAATGGAATTGGTGTTGTTCTAATGCAAGATGAAAGACCCATTTCTTTTAAAAGTTTTCCAATCAAGGGAAAGTTTTAAAGAAAATCTATTTATGAGAAGGAAATGTTGGCAATACTCCATGCACTTAAGAAATGGCAACCCTACCTAATGGGAAGACACTTCAAGGCAAAAATGGATCATTATAGCCTTAAATACTTTTTAGAACAAATATTATCCTATGAAGAGCAACAAAAGTGGGTCACAAAGATGTTGGGTTATGACTTTGAAATCATCTACAAAAAAGGGAAGCAAAATGTGGTGGCAGATGCACTCTCAAGAAAGGATGAGGATGTGGAAGCATTGTTTTGCGCCATTTCTATTATCCAACCAGATTGGATAT